>AWOL01S0049825.1:39106-59118 GCA_000715115.1 Nicotiana otophora
TTGTTCCCCCAATTGTTCGAGTTGTTGTTGTTGCCATTGTTCCAATTCCCTTGGCCTTGGTTGCCCTAATTTTGATTGTTCCCTTGTGATCTCCATTGTTGATTTGGAGCATTGCTCCGTTGACCTTGGTAGTTATTGGCATATAACACTTCCTCACTTTGATCATCATAAGAATCATCTTGATTGTAATCACTACCATTTTGCTCATATTGATCTTGATTGTTTTGCACTTGTTGACCACATTGTCTCCTCTTCTTGACCATGACATTTACCCCTTCCATGGCATTTACTTGCTTTGTCTCTTGAACTTGCTGAAGCTGGCCTTTGCTAACTGATTCATAGTAGTTGTCAACTCGGCTATGGCTTGTCCGGGATCATGAAGTTCCTTGTGAAGATGGATGACATTAGGGTCACCCTGAGGAACATTTGTTCGACTCTGCCAAGCTGAGGATGTGTCAGCCATCTCATCAAGTATGCCACAAGCATCGACATAAGGCATTTCCATAAAATTTCCCCCAGCTAGCTGATTCACCACACACTGGTTGGTCGTGTTGATGCCCCTATAGAATGTCTGCTGAATCATTGCTTCAGTCATATCATTTGGGCAGTCCTTGACTATTGTCCGGTATCGCTCCCAGATTTCATGTAGGGGTTCGTTAGGTTCTTGTTTAAAGGCTAAGATCTCATCCCTCAATGCTGCCATATGATTCGGTGAGAAAAATGTGGCTATAAACTTTTCTGCCAACTTATCCACGTGTGTATGGAGTGGTTGGGTAGCCTCTCGAGCCAGTCCAAAGCTTTCCCTCTAAGTGAAAATGGGAAAAGTCTCAATCTCAGAGTGTCCTCCGATACGTTCATCTGCTTGCTCCCCCAACATGTGTCTATAAAACCCTTTAGATGCTTGTATGCGTTCTGATGAGGAGCTCCAGTGAAGAATCCCTTTGCTCTAATAGGGTCAGCATGACATTTGTAATTTAAAAATTGCCCGCCCGAATCCAAGGCGGGACAATTGCACTTGCGTAACCTTCATTGGGTAGCACCCGATGTGCTACCCGTAGAGGAGGTGGGGGAGGGTTTGGAATATTGTCATTAGCCTGGCGGCCTCTTCTTTGGACTTGAGGTTCTAGATTAACCTTATCCTCACCATTGTCATCTACCTCCTCCCCCGGAATAACATGTCCGAGAGCATCATTATGAGCTATTTGGTACCTAAAGTGATTGATACACAAAAGTTAGAAAAACAGAAGGAAAGAAAAACAAGACACACAAATAGTTAGATAGATAGCCAACACCGTCTAACTCCTCGGCAATAGCGCCAAAACGTGATCGGGTCCAAACCAACACCACTATAGAGTTGCGAGGATGGTCGATGCAGTTTTACCCAACGAGGTCGGGATCGATTTCCATAGGGAGTTAATTTGGTTGGGAGTTGGGTATTTAACTAATCTAGATATGCATGTTGTTCCTAATTGCACTTCCAAACAATGTTGTGATTGATTCTATTCTAATTTTATACTATAGTATGCTGAGAGTAAACTAAGTACAATATTTTTTTGTGAAAGTTTTCAAGTGTTAAAAGGCGCTAGGGAAGTGACTTCCGCTTAGGTGAGTATCTAATGCATATCAAGAATCTAGAATAAGCTTGTTATGATTTGGGGTCGTGATATAACCATCACACATAAGTGCTCACTCTATACCTCTCGGTAGTTTGAATGACTTTGCCCGATTTTGTTTTCTCAAGCCCAAATGGGTGGTCATACAATACAAGTGAAATTGGCTCAAGTCGGGTATTACTATCTCTAGGTTTAACCCTTTAATTGGGGCTATCAATCTCTTGAGTTCACCCCAATTCCTTCTTAGCCTAAGTTTTCTAGACTTAGTCCCTCTTTTTCAAGAAGAGCCTAAGTCATAAAGGCATGAATCAGTGTTTGCAACCACTAATTCTACAATTTTAGCATGAATTAGGCTAAATATCACTAACCCATAAACAATTAAGCCCTAAAATTCAAGACCCATTAAACACTCACACTAGGGTTAGGTCAGAACCCTAACTATGGGGTCTAGCTACTCATAATAACAACAGAGATCAAAGATAAAGATGAAATATAAGCCATAATATTAAAGTACAAGATGAAAGTCTAAAGTTTGAAGGTAAATCTACTCTAAAATTGCCCAAAAAGGAAAAAACTAGCTGTTCACGTGCTCTCCTAAACAAAACTTAACCTAAAATTAATAAAAAGATTTATTTATACTAAGCTGAAATTGTTGGACAAAAATGCCCCTGTGGAGGATTCGCGGACGCGTAATTCTAATCGCGTCCGCGCTTGAGCTTTCGCGGTCGCGTAATAATGAGCGCGGTTCATGTTTCTTCAATACTGGGCTTGGATTGGGATTTGTTTCGAGGACCGCGTAATTTCAACCGCATCCACGTGTGCTTCCACCGCAGCTCCGTAATTTGGACGCGAACCGCGTTCTTCAGTTAAGCCCAACTTGCAGGGTCTCTAAACCTCAAGATACGCTCTCAGCGAAATTCCCTTCGCGGCCGCGCCAAAGATTTCGCGGTCGCTCCTTTCCAATGCGGTCAACGGTGATTTTAGTACTCAAAGCAGCTTCTCTGAATTTACTTTCGCGGACCGTGTAATATTGGCTGCCTCAGCGGAGGTCCTTATGCGGCCGTGCTTTTCTGCCGCTCTCAGCGCTCCAGTCTCAGCCTTGGATTCGTGCAGGTTTGACTTCTTCATGAATTGATTATGGCTTCTTTGCCTCATTTTGACCAAACCCTGCAAGCAAGCACATTAAATTAGTTTTTGGGAATACCTTTACGCATTCTTTGACCCAAAACCTAAGCAAAAGAGAGCAAATAATATGCTAAAATCCCTAGTTATCAGTATACTAATACTACACTTCTGCACATATATGTGCAGATTTAGGTACTCCGGAGTGTGTTGACAATTAAATAGCGGATCAGATATTGCTGCGAAGACTTCTAGGTATACCCGTCGTCGCGTTCGCAGGCCTCAGAGTCATCTTCGGAAGTTATTTTTGTACATTTATTTCTATTCTGAAATAATTGTACTTAGAGATTTTCTAGTGAACTCAGTAGAGCTTATGACTTGTACTGCCGGTTTTGGGATTGTAAGCTTTATATAAAAAATTTCTGTTCATATTTAATAGTTTTTTTTGGTTGAGTTTGCCATTAATTCAGTAAGTGTTAGGATTACCTAGCCCTAAGAATAGGTTCTAGAATGACACCCTACGGAGTAAAATTGGGGTCGTGACAAGTTAGTATCAAAGCTCTAGGTTCATAGGTACTACGAGTCATAAACGAGTTTAGTAGAGCCTTATGGATCGATACAGAGACGTCTGTACTTATCTTCGAGAGGCTATGAAACTATTAGGAAAAATCTCCACTTCTTTCATTCCTGTCATATGGATTTGTTGATTTCGAAGTTTGAGCCTTTGTATCTCTATTCTCTCAGAGATGGTGAGGACACGCGCTACCGGATCAGCTGAGCAAACACCTGCCCCTCACTAGAGTCGCGAGAGGCCGGGGTCGAGGTAGAGGCTGAGGCGTGGCACGCGCCGTAACTATAGCACCTGACAGAACAGCAGTTAAGGAGCCGCTAGTAGCTCCGGTTGCAGGACAGGCACCAGAGGAACCTATTGTTACCCCCAAACTTCAGGATACTTTAGCGCAGTTCCTGAGCATGTTTGGTATTGCACCAGCTACTTCGCAGATTGGGGGAGGAGCTCAGACTCCCACCGCCCGTACTCCAGAGAAGCAGGCTCACATTGGTCAGGTTCCGGGTGTGGTGTCTGTATAGCATATTATTCCGGTTCAGCCTGAGGTCAGGCCAGGGGCATCAGTGGAGGAGCAGCTTAGACTTGCGAGGTTCAAGAAGTATCACCCTCATACTTTTAGTAGTTTGGCTTCATAGTATGCACATGGTTTTCTAGAGGAGTGCCACCGTATTCTCCTTACCATAAGTATTATGGAGGCGAGTGGGGTTGCTTTTACTATATTCCAGATGGCAGGAGCAGCGTATCAGTGGTGACGGGTTTACGAGGAGGGTAGCCCAGCCGATGTTATTGAGAGAGTTTGTTCCCCATACCCTTCGGGATATATAGCGTGAAGAGTTTGAGCAGCTGCGTCAGGGCACCATGACAGTGTCAGAGTGTTCCATCAGGTTCAGTGAGTTATCCCGTCATGCACCTACTTTGGTTCCTATAGTCAGAGAGCGAGTCCACAGATTTATTGAGAGGCTCAGTTATGATATTAGATTCTGTATGGCTCGGGAGATTCAGACTGATACTCCATTTCACCAGGTGGTAGAGATTGCTAGGATGTTAAAGCTTATTTAGGGTGAGGAAAGGGAGGCTAAGGAGACCAAGAGGTCTCGAGGTTCTGGAGGGTTTAGTGGATCCTACTCTTCAGTTATGACCCATCATGGCAAAGTCTTGGGCAATCGTCCAGTTTAGTCCACAGTTTAGACTACTCGTATTGCCCCAGTTAGTCATGGTACGCATGTGGGGCAGTAATCTTTTAGTGCACCACCGGCACGGGGTTCCTACAAATGTTATTCTAGTTA
The DNA here is from genome assembly GCA_000715115.1 of Nicotiana otophora. Lineage (NCBI taxonomy): Eukaryota > Viridiplantae > Streptophyta > Magnoliopsida > Solanales > Solanaceae > Nicotiana > Nicotiana otophora. The sequence continues at coordinate 43,696 of AWOL01S0049825.1, forward strand.
TCTGGCACAGACTCAGTACGAGCAACCACGCCCGCAGAGGGGTTGTTATGTGTGTGGTGATACTAGGCATATCATGAGAGATTGTCCCAAACTCGAGAGTGGATTTCATCAGGGTACTCAGGTTATGGGCTCTGTTCCAGTTGCTACTCCACATGCACAACCAGCTAGGTGTGGAGGACAGGCAGGTAGAGGGCGCCCTAGATAGGGAGGCCCGACCCTATCATATGCTTTATATGATAGGGCTGAGGCCGCTGCACCAGATGGTGTCATTACATGTATGGTTTTGATTGTTATAGAGGAGCATCATTCTTATCTTTATTTGGTTCTGCTTATCGGGGTGAGTCCTCTTATCTTGCTTCACATATGGGTGAGTTTCGTGATTTTGTACTCTGCTTATGTGTTTACCCATGTTGGGATATTCTGTAGTGGTATCCAGTGTCTATCATTTTGTTTTGTTCACCATTGAGAGCTATGAGGCTAGAATTGTCTTTTTGTTACTCATTATGGTAGGTTTTGATGTGAGTTTTGATGGTTTGATTATAATTTTGGGATTTAGATACTCTACTAGTATGGGGGTTCAATATGTGTTGTGATTTCGTTTAGCGGAATTGAATTGGTGGAAAAATTTTAGTTGGTACAATGTGTATACTACTTATTATTCAGAGCTGAGGATGGGTTCCTCGCATTTTCATGTGGTTCGATATATTGAATCGGGCTACATGCCGCGATGGAAGTTATATCAGGATGAGATCCTTGTTATTAGTTCATGTGTTTTAATTCTCCCTTGTGAAATTGATTTGTAAGTATGATACTGATAGGGAGTGGTGTCTGTCGGGCTTGTTTGATAGTTCTTTCATGTATTTCCTTGTATATTTAGTCATATTCGTGCTGTGGGATAAAGACGTTAATGATTGCTTTGTTTGATAGTTCTTTCATGTATTTCCTTGTATATTTAGTCATATTCGTGCTGTGGGATAAAGACGTTAATGATTGCTTTGTTTGATAGTTCTTTCATGTATTTCCTTGTATATTCAGTCATACCATAACCTAGGTGTTTGCATAATAGGATAAAGACGTTAATACTTGTTTTGTTGATTGGAGTGTATTATAGCTCTCAACTCTACGTTATCCACCCAATACCTCTCGGTCAGATAGTGGTTTTGCTCAATTTGGCTTTCTCAAGACCAAATGGGTATCACCCAAAACAGTTGATAAGAGCTCAAGTCGGGTTATTACTATCTCTAGATTGACCCCTTTAATTGGGTTAATCAATCTCTCAATTGACCAAATTCCTTGTTAGCTAAGTTATCCTAGACTAGGTCCCTCTTTCTCAAGTAGAGACTAAGTCAAATAAGCATAAAATAATACTTGCAACCATTAATTCTACAATTAAAGCATGAACTAAGCTAAATAATCAACACCCAATCATAAAAAAACATTAAATTAGATACACATAAGGTTTACACACTAGGGTTGGGTCACAACCCTAGTAATAGTCTAGCTACTCATAATGAGATTTGAAGAAAATAAGGAAGAAAAGCTAATTAAACTCATAATGGAAGATTAAAATGATTAAATCTAATGTAAATACACCAAAGTAATGTAAAACTTCCTAAAGTAGTAAAGAAAAATGGCTACAACAACTTTAGATGTTCAAAACTTAATCTAATTTTGTGAAACTCGTCTATTTATACAGGGCTGAAAATCTCGGATAAAAATGCCCCTTGGGAGGTTCTGAAGCCACACAATTTCATGTGCGGTCTGCAAATTTCTTCAGCTGACAGGAAGTGGAGTTCTGCGGCCGTAAATTTCTGAATTGCGGCCGCGAGGCAATCTTCTGTGGCCGTACATGTCTGCACTGCGGCCGCGAGGCAATCTTCTGCGGCCGCACAATTCTTGTGCGGTCCGCAGTTCACAAAGGCTCCTGGACTTGGTCTTTTTGTATAATCTTTGATCTTTGACTCTTAAACCAGTTCTGCGGGCGCACATTGCTGAAAGCTCTGCTACATTTTCCTTCTTGGTTTGCGGTCGCATATGGAATTCTATGATCCGCATTTTCTTCTGCGGCCACAGAATTCCTTCTACAGACCGCATTTTTGTGCTTCTGCGCCCTTTATTGCTTTGTTCTTCGGAACATTCCTTTTTGAGTCGAATTGCATCTCGGGAGACCAAAATTCCAGCATTCCTGCAGTTTGCACAATTTCATAGTTTCAGGAATGCAATTCAATACTTTCAGACTAAAACAAAAGCTAAAAGGTACTAATAAACAGTCAAAATTCCCACTTATCATGTGCCCAAGTGGTGTTGGGTGTGACTTGTTGATTTGAGTGAATAGTCATGGCATCTTCATGTTTCTTGCATCGTTATCGGTGTTGTGGAGGTTTGGAACAAGGTTCTAGCTGATATGAGGGTAATTACCGGTGGTGGGTTGATTATGGACAGCTATTATGATCAAAGATGTTGTTAAGGGCATATGTGTGATGTGTCACATCGTGTGGTCATACCTTGTGGGTGTAGGCATGAGTTGTTGCAGCTGGTTGAGGCTGATACCGTGTGTTGTTGTAGGAATCGCGTCTTTTGGAAACGATCGGATAGTGAGAAATCTGGTTCTAAGGCTTCTTGGTATTGGTGGGAGGGAGAAATCTCCAGTTGATGGGGTGTTGTTAGGCTTACGTAGATTTGGGGTGACCTAGGGTCACCCGCGGGTGTATGTATGGTAAGTCCACTTAGTGATTTGATGACTTCGGAATGGTTCTTGGCACGTTCGAGGACGAACATTTGTTTAAGAGAGAGAGAATGTAACGACCCGACCGGTCGTTTTGAGAATTAGCATCCCGTTCGGTGGCTTAAGGTCTCGAACAACTTTGTATTATGTATTATGACTTGCGTGTGTGGTCAACTTCGGTTTTTGGATGATTCGGGTTCAATTTGGAGGAACAATTCTTGTTTTGGAAGTTTAAGCGGTAAAAGTTGACCGGAGTTTGACTTATGTGTAGACGACTCCGAAATGGTATTTTGATGATTCCAATAGCTTCGTATGGTAATTTTGGACACAGGAGTATGTCCGAATTTGGATTTGGAGGTCCGTAGGTTAATTTAATGCATTTTGGCAAAAATTAGAAAGTTAAAGGTTTGGAAGGTTGAGAGGTTTGATCGGGAGTTGACTTTATGGTTATCGGGCTGAGGTTGTGATTCCGAGAGTTGGAATAGCTCCGTTATGTCATTTGGGACTTGGATGCAAAATTTGACATCGTTACGGGTTGATTTGATATGATTCGATGCAAGTTGTAGAAGTTAAAAGTTCATAAGCTCATTAAGTTCGATTCGTGGTGTAATTCATAGTTTCGGCATTGTTTGATGTGGTTTGAGTCCTCGAGTAGGTCCGTGTTATGTTGTGGAATTTGTTGGTATATTTCGGCGGGGTCCCGGGGGCCTCAAGTCTTTTTCAAATGGGCTACAGGCCATTTCTCCATGTTATTGGACTGCTGTTGCTGGTGCCTGATTTCCTTCTTTGCGACTGCGAAGTTCCAGTCGCGATCGCGTAGCCTGTTTTGTGACTGATCATTTTCCTTCTTTGCGCTCACAGTGAGAGCTCCGCGATCGTGTACGTGTGGGTTCTACTTCTTCGCGTCCGCATTCCTTTTTACGCGTTCGCGTGGATCTTCTAGTGGGACAGTGTGATGTCTTCTACACGATCACATCCCTATTTTCGCGATCGCGTAGTGCAGTTTTTGGGAAATGGTGTTTCTTATACGCGATCGCATGATTTCTTCCGCGATCGCGATTCATGTTACCTGGGCAGCAGATATTAATTTCCAAAATCGAGGACTTTGTTCCATTTTTCATCTTTTGAGCTAGAGACCTCGGATTTTTGAGGGATTCTTCACGTGTTCGATTGAGGTAAGTGTTCCTTATCCGAAATTGATTATATTTTCATGATTCCATAATTAGTTTCATCATTAAATTAATGAATTGAATGAAAGGAAAAGGGAATTTTGCAAAATCTTTCAATAATGTAAAATGAGGATTTGAAGGGTGATTCAATATTGGAATTTGATAATTTTGGTATGGTTTGACTCGTATCGAAATAAGTGTTCGGGTTTTATAAATTTTATCGGGTTCCAAGGTACGGACCGGGGGTTGACTTTTTAGTTTTCATTAAAGATCGAAGCTTTATTATCCGGAATTGTTTGCTATGATTTTTATTTATGATATTAAGTTATTTTGGCTAGATTTGAGCCGTCCGGAGGTTGTTTCATACGGGAAGATCATTTTAGAGTATCGGTCTAGCTTCTTTGCGATAAGTATCTTGCCTAACTTTGTGTGGGGAACTACCCCTTAGGACTTGAGTGATTTGTGCTATTTGTGTCACGTGAAAGCCGTGTACGCGAAGTGACGAGTACGTACTCGGGCTTATTTGTGGAAATTTAACCGTTTAGGACTCTTAGGTTCTTGTGTTCATTATATGTGAAGTTGTTTTAGCATGTTAAATCCTCCATTTACTAAATTCACTCTTACGTGTCTTATTTGGAATTGATTGATTCATGTTCTACCCTTGTTGCCAATTAAACTCTTATGTGCCTTAATTTAGGTTGTTACCTCTTTATTGCCTTGTTGTCTTTCCCGTAGTTGCTTAACCTTAATTTAAGTTATTATTATTTCTTCCGTAATTGCTTAACCTTAATTGAAGCTATCGAGAGTCATTAATCTATTCTAATCGAATTTGTGTTTTAAAAAGGGTATTGTTCCTTGTTGAGTTACTTTTCCGTTCATTTTGTTGTTATTAAGATTCTATAAATACGTTATGTTGAGCCGTGGGCTATTTGTTGTGAAACTATTGATGTCGTTGAATCTTTGGAAAGGTTGTGGCCTACGGGCACTTGTGATATGAGTTTATATATTGTGTTGTTGTGATGATAGCACATGCGATTTGTTGTATGGATTGGTTGTTGTTATGCGGAGTATAATGGTGGTATTTCACCGTTGTTGTTATGTGGAGTATAAGGGTGGAATTTCACCGTTGTTATTATGCAGGGCATAAGGGTGGCATCTCACTATTGTTGAATGTACAGAATGATATGGGTGACTATTATTTTATTGTCCGGGCAGAGCGATAAGGGTGGCTTTTATACGGAGTGATACGTGTGCTATAGGAGGGATAAGGGTGGCTAATGATAATGTCAGAGCGGAGTGATACAAGTGGATATATGAGAGATAAGGGTGGCTAATGATATTGTCAGGGCAGAGTGATACCGGTGGCTATAAGAGAGATAAGGGTGGCAAATGTCAGGGATGATGTGTGATGGTTGGAGACATTGTGTTGGTGATTTTCGTGTGATTGTGTATTTTTTCTTGTGTTTGTCATACAACTTGCATGACTTGCTTTGTTATTTCGATGAACTATTCGATGTCTTTGATATTACTTATTGACTTGGGCTGCAGTAGTACACTCGCACAAGCATACACCATAGCATGCCATTTATACTAGCTCAGGAGTATAAAATTTGACATTTATTGATCATGCCCATGTGTTCTTGTATTATCTGTTTCTATGTTGATGTCGATCCTGTGACAATGCCGGGTGGATAATGATTGGGAGTCTGTGATCATACCAGATGGATTGTGATTGTGAGCCTGTGACCATGCCAGACGGATTGTAATTATGAGCCTGTGATCATATCGTGCGGATTGTGATTATGAGCCTGTGACTATGCCGGGCGGATTGTGAATGTGAGCCTGTGATCATGCCGGGCGAATTGAGATTTTGGCGCGTGAGTTGTCCGTGCGGTTGTGACGCGAGATGTGGGCACGAGGTGCCGTGAGTATATGATGGTGGGTTGACATCCGTGACTTGTGACTATGAGATGAAGTACCACAGAGTATTTTTGTTGTGAACTTATGTTAGAACGGCTTGATTAATTGATTGTCCTTTGTGTTTCCTTAGTTGGTTTTAATGATACTTCACGGTGTTCTTATTGCTTTACTGTTTATATCTCTTGTTGGTTCTTTTTGCCATTTACTGATTTCCGCTTTCTGTTATTAGTTTTATACTACTATATTGCCCAGGTTATTTTGTCTCGTGAGTGTCTTGACTTGTACCTCATCACTACTCCATCGAGTTTAGTCTTAATACTTACTGGGTACCGACCGTGGTGTACTCATACTATACTTCTGCATATTTGTGTGCAGATCCAGGTACTCTGGAGTCTGTTGATTATTAGATAGCGGATCGGATATTGCTGCGGAGTCTTCAAGGTATACCTGTCGCGCGTTCGCAGTCCCCGGAGTCACCTCCGGAAGTTATTTTTGTACAATTTATTTCTATTCCGAAATAATTGTACTTAGAGATGTTTTAGTGAACTCAATAGAGCTTATGACTTGTACTACCGGTTTTGAGATTGTAAGCTTTGTATAGAAAATTTTTGTTCATGTTTAATAGTTTTTTTGGTTGAGTTTGCCATTAATTCAGTAAGTATCAGTCTTACCTAGTCCTTAAGACTAGGTGCCATCACGACATCCTACGGAAGAAAATTGAGATCGTGATAAATTGATATCAGAGCTCTACGTTCATAGGTGCTACGAGTTATAAGCGAGTGTAGTAGAGTCTTGCGGATCGGTACGGAGACGTCTGTACTTATCTTCAAAAGACGTCTCACACTTGCGGATTGATTTCGACGTTTGAGCCTTTGTATCTCTATTCTCTCACAGATGGTGAGGACACGCACTACCGGATCAGCTGAGCAGACACCCGCGCCCCCTGCTAGAGCCGCGAGAGGCCGGGGCCGAGGTAGAGGCCAAGGAGGGACACGCACCATAGCTAGAGCACCTGATGGAGCAGGAGTTGAGGAGCCGCCAGTAGCTCCGGTTGCGGGACAGGCACCAGAGGTACCTGTTGATACCCTCGGACTTCAGGAGACTTTAGCATAGTTCCTGAACATGTTTGGTACATTGGCCCAGGCAGGATTGATCCACGTTGCATCAGCTACTTCGCAGATTGGAGGAGGAGCTCTGACTCCCACCGCCTGCACTCCAGAACATCGGGCTCATATTGGTCAAGTTCCGGGTGTGGTGCCAGTACAGCCTATTATTCCGATTCAGCCTGAGGTCAGTCCAGGGGCATTGGAGGAGGAGCAACTTAGACTAATATATAGAATAATAGAAAAGTGAGGTGGCACCTCTCTTAAGCCAGAAAATATATTTATCTTTTTTCTCCATTTTTGAGTTTTTCATCATTTTTTCATTTATCTTATATTAATAATTCTATGTTCATAACTCACACCTCTTTACTTTAATAACCTATACTTTTAATAATCTCTATAACTCTCATGCCTTTCATATCCATAACCCAAATAATTAACGGACAAGTTTATGATAATTTATTAGTGTTTCTCCATATGTACCTATATTAGGACTTCTATGTTTTGAACAAGATATTGAGGGGCATACTAATGCACAGTATGTAATAAGTCTTTTACCTCCTTTGTTTTGGCTTTTTTTACAACTTCCTTTATTTCTATCTCATGAATTTTAATTTTATTCTACGTGAGATTTTCCAAACTATGCATCATCCGAAGGTAACAATTACTCTATTCTATATTATAGGTTGAGTATTAGATATGCTTAATTAACATTTATTTGAGGAGCCGTTATATGTTTTCTGCAGATCATGGAGGCTGATACTAGCAACTTGAAGCAAATTGTGAAGGATCCGAGTCACAGAAAAAATTGTGAAGGATCCGAGTCACAGAAAAAAATTGACTGATCTATACAAGAAGTTTAAGGGTGAAATAAAGAGGTAGGAGCACAAAGACATATCTAAGTATTCTCTTTCCTTTTTAGTGCTTTGATTTCTCGGTTGCCACCTAATTAGAATTCTTTCTACATGCTCTTTTGCTCCATAATTTACTCTGAGCCCAAGCTAGATTAATATCACGGATGATTTCTATTAGCCCAAAACATCATCTCCTCCCATAAATAACTTTTTCTTAATTTAATGCTATAAGATATTATTAAAGAGGGAATATTAGAAAAATAAATAGGAAAAAAAGAAAAAGATTAAAAAAATATAAAGAAAAGAGGAATGACCAAGTTTCATGGGTGAATATTTATTTGTTTCTTATTTCCTTTTTCTTTTTTATTATTTCACATATCTTCTTCTTTTTGAAATATTGAGAAACTTTCGAAAATTTTAGAAAATTAAACTCAAATATACATATATTAAATTTATTATTATTTTATATAAACACGGAAAAACTTATTAGTATCGTATACATGCGACCACACAAGCCCTAAAGATAAGTTTTTTTTTTTAATGTTTCAGTGAGTAAAGAAGGATAATAGGGCATAAAATACTCCTAGTAAAAGAAATATCATACTCATATATTCCAAACAATATACTGTAATAAGAACAAAACATGTGCACTGCTGCCGAAGCCTCCACATTTATCATTTAACTAGTGGCTTCCAATCATCATCCCATAAGTTTCAATACTTAATTCATGCTCATATTCTCATAATACATTCATACATGTAAGTCTAAGGGTATAGAATTACCTTTTGGAAGAAATCTTGCAAAACCCTCATTTGAGTTCTTGAAAAACTTTCTTGAAGATCTATATATTTTATAGAGGATTGAGTTACTTTTAGGGTGGAATTGATGGAATGAAACACAAACTTGTAGGGATTATTCATCTTGAAGATGGGGGGAGTTGGAGGTTTTGAGAGAGTGGAGGAAAACCCCAAAGTTCGTCCAAGAAAAATGGGGTAAAATGAACCCCGAATGAGTATATAGCATTTCGGGCGTCACAGGTAGCATGGGGCGCTACCTGTGGCCCAATTTCCAGAACCTCAAAAATCCCAGCGCCAGGGCTAGCGCCCCACGCTATCCTGGGCGCTGGCGATGAGAAATCTTTTCTATTTTGCTCCGAAATGGGCATAACTCTCTCATACGATGTCCGAATTTGACGATTCATTTTGCTATGGTTCCGTAATTTCAATACAGATCTAATGCTTCAATCAAAACTGAATTTGAAGCTCATTTGCATAATATGATACCACATATACTCGAAGAAACGACGTCGTTAAAACACTTTTGATGTCAAATAATGCGGTTCCACCCCATAGGTCACCATTGATACTCGAATACGTTATTGACGAATACCGTTGTCGAACTTTAAAATTTTAAATTATTAGAAAATTCTAACGGGGCCTTACACTTAACCTGTCTACTTTGATAATGTTGGAACCATGTTTATTGTGCACACTGATGGATCTAATGCAAGCCTGCTGTTATAGCAAGAACTCATTAGCTTAGTTATTAGGTTGTCTGCTCATCTGATGTTCTGTAATCTTGTAAATCTATTATTCATGCCTAAACTATTATACTTTTTATTTAAAACTACTTTATAGAATAATAGGTTAAACCTTATTTACCCTAATAACTTAACAACATGAGCTATGTAAAAATCCAAAATAGAAGCTTACTGTTATCACTTATAGGCTTAAGGGAACTAATCAATACTTGTTTATCCTGTTAAAATGAACATTGTTCTGTGTTTGGTTGATATCCTCTACCTGCAAAGGTTTAGTTATGAACCTGGATGTTTGGTTGATGATATGATAGATTAGTGGTCATTTTACCAAGTTTAGATTAGATTGAAACAGATTACCTGGCCCATTTTGATGTATCTTCTTTGTAAAACAAGATTGTTAGTATAGGTATTCAATATAGTGAGGATTCAACCATGTGTATGGGAACTTCTGATTCTGAAGGTAGATTAAAATAATTGTTGAAGAATTGTGAACTTGGTTAAGGACTACTAAAAATTTGAATCCCGCAGTAGGAGTAATTAGATTAATGTGCATCATTTAACTTAGCATTTTGCATTAGTTTACTGATGGTTTCTATGAACTCACTTTATTTTACATCTATGATTAGTCTCTTTAAGTGTTCTGATATATGTGGAATATCCCTGGATATTGTTAGTACCTGCAGTAATTGACCTTTACCTTCTGGGTTTTGATTTTAAGGTTAATGGTATAATTCCTAAAGTGTTCATGTCCTTGCACATTGATTATATTCTCTGCAGCCTCTATACTTTGTGTACTTGAATCATTTGTGCCTAATGCTACTCTCATATTAACTATTAAGTGAATACCTCATTTGTATCTAAATTTTTGGGGAAGAGCGATTGTGAGTGATTAAGGGTATTTGGGGTGGGACTTAGTTTGTGGTTAAGGTGTCATTCCCTGTCACAACGACTGTTCGGGGTCCGTCAGACCCTTGTAAACTCTAAAGTGCAAAGGATTCAAAGGGTACCTTGCCCATGAATAAGATTTTATCCCAAGCTTTTGGGCATTGACTCTCACTAATCCTCTTAGGATTAATGCAAATAAAAGTTGGTCTTCACTTTAATCCTGTTATAATTTTTATTCTGTTGAGCCTCATGTTGGTTTCATTGTCCCTTTTATCATGTCTACTAGCTAACTTGCACGCGCTTCGCGCAATTAAAATGAAAAAATAAATTTACAATATAATCTGACTGTAAAGTTAGCTGAAATAGAATGGATTATTTTTTCATGTATATGCATATGTTTATAAATATTTTCTCCAATTAGCTCTCAAATTCTCCATAGCATCAAATCCAAAACTGATTTCGTTTAAATCCTAAAAACAATAATTATTATCTGATAGTTGGACCAGAAAAAAGGAAATATAAAAGTGGCAGTCATCATGTCGATGAAGATTGACATCACATAGATTTGTCTCAATTAATTTCTTCAACATGAAAATTTTTATGCTCATATATATAAGTGTTGGTAAGTGGTAATACATCCCTCCCAAATCGATTTGTTGCTTTCAAACTTTATTTGACACGTCCCTTATCCCTTTCCACAAAAAAAAATAATTCTCGCACTCTTTGACATTTTGTTAAATACTTTGCAACTGAATAATTACCACCAATGAAATAAATGTTTACATCTCATAGTAATTAATGCTAGAAGTGCCTTGCCAATTCCTAAAATTTTGTCTAAGATAATATTAAGCTATGAACATACAAGAATATTAGAACTGTTGCGCAATGTTTTAGGACTTCCAAACTAGTCTGACCATCATCTAAGCTCCAGGGATTCATTACCAAAAATTCAGATATATTTTATACAATTTCTTAAAAATAATAAAATTAGTCCATAAATTGTAAACTTTTTAATCTAACCTGTGTTTTTGCTCCCCAAGAGCAACGCAATCTGCTAATGTTTCCATCTAAGATCAAAGATAATTTGGAGAGCAATTATCAAATTTAAATTTTAGATGGAACCGTAAAAGTCGTTTGTACAAAAACATAAAAATATATTTTAGCAACCTACTTTGAACGTGCATGCCTTCATATTTCTCGCTCTTGCGAAATATGTCAGTCAAAACGCCTAACAAATCGATCGTTCCAATAGTCACAGGTGCAAGACTGCCAATCACATCAAATACTACTCTAATACGAACACAAAATATATGCCAAAACAAAAAAAAAACTTTTAGAAGAATACATGGGGGGACATCAAGGTGTCATAAAACAACACATTAAACATTTGGGGGTACATTGATATGAAAAGCGTGGTAATTAGGATATTTTTTAAGAGTAGTCGTTGAAGAGATGTGACATGTGATTTGTGTAGGTGAGATTTTTTTAATTAAGATAAATAGAAAAAAATCCAAAAACAGAGAAAAGATAAATAAATCCTTGTCCAAACAACATTCTTTGAAATTTACATAATTTTCGTTCACGTTTTAGCAGTCATGGAAGCCATGTAAAATTATTTAAAGAATCTATGAGGTAATTAAAGTCTTTGTTATAATTTTTTCAAAATAAAAATTAAATGAATTTTGTCTTGCTTGGAGTAGCCAAAAGGAGAAAATAGTTTCCCTTGCAGATTTCTACACAGGTTAAAAGATGACATTATATAAATAAAATAACAAAACAAAGAAAACGCTCTTCACATATTAATTATTGATATCCCCGCGATCAAATACCTCTAACACTACCATTAATTGTTCTCACTCCTCGAAAATTCGGGAAGGACTTGGAAATACCAGTAGGACTACCAAACTAATTTTCTAATATTTCTTTATCCTGCGATTTGCTTGAATCTCGTTTGCTGATTTGAACCAACTTATATGATATCTTCCAACGGGAGAATTGGGCTACGATCTACAAACCGAATTTTCGAAGTTACATAATTTTTGGTTTGCAAATAGTTGGATCGGTGAAAACCTCTGCATTTTTTCGGTGATTTATAATTACTTGGGATGACCATTTCAGGAAGGAAAAGGAAAATGGGAAAGAGAATGTATCGGATTTCGTCGATGTTGGAGTTTTGTACGCGACAGAATGAAAATTTCTTTTAAGATGGTGGTAGTATTAGAGAATTAATCATAGTGCCTTTCGGTTGTTAATAGACATGACTGTTCGATTTAGTAGTAATGATAATTAAGCATAGAGACTTTTGGTTGCTAATAGACACGACTGTTCGTTTATTAGTATGATGTTTGACCTTTTACATATTAACTGGTCAGAAAGAAAAGGAGGATGCGAAAGAAAAATAGCAAAAATATGAGAGGAAAGATAAATCAATTTCTTGGACTTAGGAAATGCCATGTAACCTTGTGAAGCCCGTGTTTTATAGATATATATAGATTACNGTCTTGCTTGGAGTAGCCAAAAGGAGAAAATAGTTTCCCTTGCACATTTCTACACAGGTTAAAAGATGACATTATATAAATAAAATAACAAAACAAAGAAAACGCTCTTCACATATTAATTATTGATATCCCCGCGATCAAATACCTCTAACACTACCATTAATTGTTCTCACTCCTCGAAAATTCGGGAAGGACTTGGAAATACCAGTAGGACTACCAAACTAATTTTCTAATATTTCTTTATCCTGCGATTTGCTTGAATCTCGTTTGCTGATTTGAACCAACTTATATGATATCTTCCAACGGGAGAATTGGGCTACGATCTACAAACCGAATTTTCGAAGTTACATAATTTTTTGTTTGCAAATAGTTGGATCGGTGAAAACCTCTGCATTTTTTCGGTGATTTATAATTACTTGGGATGACCATTTCAGGAAGGAAAAGTAAAATGGGAAAGAGAATGTAATCGGATTTCGTCGATGTTGGAGTTTTGTACGCGACAGAATGAAAATTTCTTTTAAGATGGTGGTAGTATTAGAGAATTAATCATAGTGCCTTTCGGTTGTTAATAGACATGACTGTTCGATTTAGTAGTAATGATAATTAAGCATAGAGACTTTTGGTTGCTAATAGACACGACTGTTCGTTTATTAGTATGATGTTTGACCTTTTACATATTAACTGGTCAGAAAGAAAAGGAGGATGCGAAAGAAAAATAGCAAAAATATGAGAGGAAAGATAAATCAATTTCTTGGACTTAGGAAATGCCATGTAACCTTGTGAAGCCCGTGTTTTATAGATATATATAGATTACAATGCTAGCACACCCGTTGTGGATGCTGTCCAACGTTTGCTACTCAGCAATTAATGAAGTAATTAGCTTATTTACTCAAGATCGATGTGGGATGTTAAATCGCTGAGGGCTATGTGTTATTTGGCTTCGGTGAGAAAATCATTCTAAAATAATTCTAATTTGACTTAAACCAAATGTTTTTCTTAACTGTTCTGAGCTCCTCATTCCCAATGAAACATCCTTAAGAATTCCATAAAAAATGTTATAAACAGAAAACAAGACCTCAGATATAGTACTATGAAATCATTAACTTGGAGTTATATACTGCTCTCTTTTGCTCATGTTTAGCAAATGTTTAACTCTGATTTTTTGGTTCAGTCTCAAGCAGTAAGTTTCCCTAGGGTTTGCTAGTAATTGGTTAACCAAAAAAAAAATTTTAAATGAAAATAAATACACAATTTACAAGAAACTTCCTAAACGTACAATTTAAATGCCATGTGATTAGAGCCGTCAATATGGGTTGATCTATTGGGCCGGCCCAACCCAACCCGTCATTTAATATGCTTGGGCTAAGAATTTTGTAGCCCATCTAAAAATAAGTCTTTTAAGTCTGGTCCAAGTAAGCCCGCGGCCCATGAGGCTTAGCCGAGGCTGGGCTGCCCGGCCTATGGGCTTAATAATGTATTTAATTAAAAATAAAAAAATAAAAAAGAGAAAATACCAACTATGTCAATTTATAAGTAGCTTATTACAAAAATTGACCAATTCATAAAATATTACTACTATTAGCCAAATAGCTATTTGTAAGCAAAAAAGGTCAATTTTTTACTTTCTTTTGAGTGGGTGCTATTATAATAGATTGAGTACATCTTAAAGAACTTGAATCTTAGTTTTGGGATGATTTGGTGGAGTTTTGAGGTGGTTTAAATTGAAAATTCGAAGTAGAAGATGAACATGAAAAAAATGATAGGTGTATCACACTGTGTATCACTTGTGTATCATATATATATATATATATATATCATATTTGTATCAAATGTGTATCACATGAATATCCATGTTTACCTGCGTGTGAGATATATGCGTGATATATGTTTGATACATGTGTCGCAGAAGAAATTTTTGAACGCGATTTTAACTACGAATTTTATACCAAATCAGTCCAAATCACCTCCAATCTTCCTCAAATTTTGTATATTGACTCATCTATATCTTTTCAGTGAATCTCAACCATACCCATTGGAAAAAAAAAATCCTTTTTAGCTTAAATTTTTGGAATCTTGTATATATATATATTTTGTATTTCCTCACCTTATTTATTACCTCATCCATGAAATTTTCCTTCCGTCTTACAACTAATGTTGCTAATCACGCTTAAAAATATGGAAGGAGATTTTTGTGTGTGATTCTTGGAGAGAAAGAACCTTATTTCTTTAGGTTTTCAATTTTTATATGTGCTTGGCTAGTTTTAGTAAGTCTATGATTAATTACTAGAGGTTGGTTGTCACGACCCAAAATCTCACCACAGGCGTCGTGATGGCACCTAGTCTCTAAGACTAGGTAAGCCGATTTCTTTTACATTTTGAAGCTATTTTTTTTGAATTAAAATCTAATAGCGGAAATAATTACAATACACAACCTCCCAAGACTGGTAATACTGAGTCACGAACTCTAGCTGAATACATGGAATGATCACGAAGACCGAATATATAATACTGTTTGATTACAAATTAACAGTACAATAAAATGAAAAGACTCCAAGGGACTGCGACGTCCAAGCAGCTCTACCTTGAATCCTTATGATCGTGCTTTAACTCTGCTCAAGTCTGATATCTTCAATACCTGGCTATGCACAAAAATGTGCAGAAGTGTAGTATGAGTACGCCACGGTCGGTACCCGGTAAGTATCAAGACTAACCTCAATGGAGTAGAGACG
>AWOL01S0049826.1:0-37718 GCA_000715115.1 Nicotiana otophora
GGTAGACCTCCTCAGTAGGTGTTTCCAGAGTTTAGCCTGATCGGTAAGCTCCACATCCTTCGGAGTTATCGGGTCTAGGTTTTTGTGTACATCTTATGTATGTATTTATATATATATTATGGGTAGGTCGGGGCCCTGTTCCGATCACAATATATCTATCAGTAGAGGCTTGTAGACATATCCTGTTGGTTAATGCAGTATGTTGGGTTTGTAGGCATGGTATGTATAATTTGGTGGTTTGTCAGCTGTAGTAGCTATGACGGCCTTGTCGGCCTAGCTTTATATTGATGTTTAGTTAGCGCTAGTTTCCATTCAGTTTTATATTTTGCTTCGCAAATTGTCTTGCAAGGTGGCCCCATGGCCAAAGTATGACATTATATGTTCAGAGTCCCTTAGTCGCAATTTGGTACGCCAGGTTAGGTGAGGCACCGGGTGCTGGTCTCGCTCCTAGGTTCGGGGCGTGACACCACCGTTGTGTACCTTGAGGAGTGCCTAACACTTTATCCTCAAGCTAATTTGAGCCCTTACTCGATCTTTGGTGAAGCAACTGGTTAATCCAGAGTTACCTGCAAACAGGTGCCCTAACGCACCTTAAAAATCGTTAGGTGGAATTGCTTTTCTCTTAACACCTTCCTTTAAAAGAGTTGTCATGTGTCGAAGCCTGATTGCGCGAGAAAGAAAGGGGCGCGGCAATCTAAAGGGGTTGTGCAACCTGGAGAGATGAACATATATTTTTGATGAATGTGATATCGAGGTTCGGTTTATTTGGAAAGGAGGTCAATCTTAGGGGAGACCATTCGAATGGTTGAATTTATGACTTCGCTTCGATCTACGTGACAGAACCTAAAGGAGACTTCGATCATTCAACTTTAGCTTCTGAAGGAGGAATCATGTCACTTGGAACTTTGGAAAGTGAATCCACTCTTTTAGACCCTACCCTTGGTAGAAATTATCTTTGATTAAGATTTCGATTGAAAAGATGTTAGGACGCTTCCTCATGTACCTAAGAAGCCGAGGCAATCTTGATTGAAGCCAATTCAACATTTTCCTACTCAATCTTCTTTATATAAATAACACTCGATCAAAGGGGTGCATAAGCAAGTTTAGTGGTATAAACCTTTATAATCGATCGATAGAAACCTCGAAACTTTATAGGGCAGGAGAAAACTCATATTAGGAACTGCTCTAGCATCAATTGGTACAAGTAGGAGGCACGATAGTGAAGATCAATACATCTTAATATACAAAACGAATTGCCTTGGGCATGCAACCCAAAAATATATAAAGACCGCTTGCTCGAAGAATACTCTTTTAGAGCCTGATACCATCCAAGCCCACTCGACTCGGCAACAAGAGTTGGTTATGGAATAGCCTTTTAGTCAGCTTTCTCGTTCTTAAGGCCTTTCTGGCCGGTAGACTTTATAGCGGACCTGCTTTGTTGACAACTAGGATATTATATATATAGTTGTGCTTGCCTTCACTTTGAAACTCTATGCTCCCTATTAGAGTAAGTCATTCTCTCAAAACTAGATTCACTCGTTCTTGTCTCCGGCGATTAACCTATTCCAGAGAAGTCTAGTGATTAGCCTATCCCGCACTACTCGAAGCCTTCGTAAACTCATTGTCGGTTTATATCGTAGTGGAGGTTGCTGTGAGGAGATCCGTGTGCCAATGAAGATTGCTTCCAATGATCGGCATACGCTAGTTTGATAAGCTAAGGAAAAACAACTACCACTTGGTTTTGACACTCAAGCGACCCGCCCTGCTAAAAAAGATCAATGCAAAGGTTAGATTTCACCACCTCTATCTACCCAACTAGTATTATTTGATCTAAAAAGATCAACCTTGTTTGGTCATAAGGATAATAGTTCTTTTTAGGTGAGGGGCGGCTGGACCAGAAGTTACCCGCGATTGGTAATGGCACAAAAATAAGAGGAGTAGGAGAGACAAGGTTTGGCACTAAGTAGCGCATCGCATCTGTTTCGGGCACAGAGGCGACGGGGAGTGATAACCAGGCCACCCAACCCAGCAGGTCAGGGACAGGACGGCTATAGGTTTGCATCCTGACACCTTTCTTGTGGATCTTCCTGTGGTTACCTAATGATGGGAATAACAAAGTAGAAATTTCGAAATAAGCACGAAATGTAAATATATGAATTGTTTCATTATTCGTTATTTATGGATCTTTTCGTTGCATTCACTTATAACAAGAAACAACCACTAGTGTATGGTGCAACACTTGCATTTTGGTGTATTCTTCTTTCTTTCCTTGGTCTTTCATTCTGTCATATTACTAATAACTTATCCAATTACAATGTATTAACCACTAATGCACTTTTCTTTTATCAAATCATAGGGACATGGTCTAATCATGAGGGTAGTATTTTATCATGGTGTCTGATCCAAAGATTTTATGGATTCCTTCTTTGTTACCGGGGTCGACCCATAAGCCATAATGTCTCAAAACCAGGAGGCCCAGACAAACTTTCTTTTATTCCTTTGTTTCGAACTTCATGAAGAACTCCATTCTATATCTCCCTCGTTACAAACAAAAAAGTGGGGCTGCTCCCCAGTTATACATTCTCTTCGTTCTACAAACCCTTGTTGATTCCTTAGTTCACAAATGAACCGGACTTTTGATGGGCCAACCCTTGTTTATGAGCCGCTTTACCCTGGAAGGAAAATGATCTTTGCTCCTCTGGACGCTAGACACTCCCGTTGTTCGCGAGAAGGAAAAAGGATGTTTCATCTAGCACTAGATGATAAAGAGAGAGCATAGTCTATCGATGAACAGCGGATTGACGAAGCTCTTGGCATTTATTTGTTTTTCTCTCCTTTCCTATCAGCGAGTTCCAGCCCTTTTGTTCAACATTTATTCGTTTGTACTGGACTGCTTGCAGAATCAAATCATGTTCCACGAGATCCTATATCAGCTATACATCCTCCTTGTATTTATGCCAGAGACATCTCGAGTGCTATGGAATTTGACTTATGTAGATAAAAAATGATGAATGGGATTGTGGCACTCCACTTGCTCCCAGTGCAGAAGGATGCCATCGAAAAAGTGGAACATTGTTTCGCTCTGTTAGATGCGTCGGATCCCATATAACAAGCGAGCTCTTTACCCTCAAATTCAAACATGTGGGAACTAAATTCTATCCTGCTTTATTGTTGCGTAGAAATAGAAGTCTGCTTATACTGCTTCAGTGGCACATTTTTGCCTTCTCTTCACTCTAGACAGGAGCGCTAGTGGACACGACGACGGAGCAGGCTAAACGTGTCATTCAATATGGAAAGAAAGATACCACTACTTCGCCTCTTTGTTGGACCATCGTCGCGAACACATTGGTCTCTGACCAGGACCAGGAACCAATTCAATTTTGGATCTTGACATGACGGTGGTTTTTAACCATAGGCATTTTGCTAGGAAGTTGGTAGGATTATCATGAATTAGGTCTGGGTGGCTGGTGGTTTCGGGATCCCATAGATAATACTTCTTTTATGCCTCGGGTATTAGCCACACCTCGTATTCATTCAGTAATTCTACCCCTTCTTCATTCTTGGACCTCGTTTCTTAATATTGTTACTTTTCCATGATGTGTCTTTCAATACGGTACGGATTACAAGCTCCCGTTAATAGTTTTTATATAGATGATACACGAGGAATCTTGTGTGCCAATTATAGTATTTGATACTAAATCAATCTATGATTAGACTATTAAGCAAGAAGCATATGTACCCCTAAGGTGTAGCTGCTCTAAAATATGTGCTCTTTATCTCTTTTTGAAGATGTATGATCCCAGTTGTTAGGTTCTTTAGTAATAATAGTATAATTGTTCCTGCCTCTATGTGTGTTTGAAATCTTGACCTTTAGACTTGTTCATATGTGTTTCATTTACTAAGTATTGGAAACATAGTTATGAAAAAATGGAACTGTTTTGTGTTCTTTATATTATTTTGTATGCTTTTGTGGTAGTGTGTTGTGGTAATTAGTTTACATTGAAAGAACCTCATTGGCACTCAAACTTATAGGGAAGAATGAGTCATTAGTGGTTGAGGGTATTTGAGAGTATAATTTAACTATTGGTTGGGCTACTCCCTGGCACAAGCATTGCCCTGGGCCTTGAGACCCTTAACCCTTAATTCATTAATACTTGTTATTCTCTTTGGGTTTAGTGTTTAATGACAACAAAAGGTGTTCAATGTGGATCATTTGCTATATATAACCACCACATTCACTATAACCTTCTTAGTGTTAAAATATTGTTAATCGGCTTTCCTTTATTCTTTGCTTGCAAGTTCTCATGCATGATCATGTATATAATATTATCTTTCTAATGAATTTCTCTTTTCTTTTAAACTTGTACAATGATTTGGGCCTGCTGAGTTCTTAAAGAACTGAGGCCCAAGTCCAGCCTTGCTATGTCTCAGAAGGTCCAGAGTTAGTTGTTGCTCGTCACTGTATTATTGGGCTTGCCTCTTTGAGGCCCAAAAACGAGTCATTTCTTTCCCTTCACTCCTTTTTTCTACCGCATTCGTTGTTCTATAGTTTTACTATGCCGTTATTCTTTATTGTGTTCCTGCTATTTTATCTCACATGTATATAACAAGCATATATTGGATTGAATGCTTTATTTTATCTTGTAATTCATATAAAATGACTTAGGCAAGCCTTAAAGAACCTAGGATTAAAAGAAGCATTAGTTAGCAATTAATTCTACATCTGCTAATCATGAGTTATTTATCCACTATGCTTTTCTAACTCTTCTTCAAATTTTGAAGTCCAAAAAGCATAACAAAGGGCGGTCCCTCTTTCAAAAAGAAAACCAGAACTGAATCGCGAGCTTAATTTTCTAAAATGAAATCAAATCCTTTCCAAAACGAAAGTGTTGCAACCCCCAAACAATGACTTTTAAAGGACTCCTTCAAGCCTAATATTTAAGAACCAAGGTATATCTTAGGCTTATTTTCATAACACCTTCACCTCATAAGAGTAATATGAACTTCTATGCTTTAGGAAACAAGGTGTTGTAACTTAGCTTCTCTTTTACACATTTTCATACAAACACCACATCTTTTAAAGTTCTTTTCAAGCATATATATACTAACATTATTTTTCTAAGATCCTTCTATAAACCCATACCTATTTAAGCTACACTCTTCCTTTATAGGTATTATTCCCTAATATATGGTAAGCTACTCTCTTTAAATACTAGTTAAAATAGTACAAACAATTAGTCCTAAATCTAGTCTAAGTCCAATGGAGCTACCTCGGGTAGATTTTAAGGGGAGCCTAACACCTTTCCTTATAAGAATAAGAACTCTTACCTATAATCTCACCGGTTAGTAGACTAATAAAGAATCTGACCTTTAGTAATTAAATAGGTACCCTAATAAACCTTTAAATATTAGGTGGTGACCCTCTTTCATCAACAACAGAGAAACAACAAGTTGAATCTTGTTTTGACTAGTGCGAAACAGGGTGCGATAACATGGCAACTCTGCTAGGGATTTGTTTGTACATTGCTTTAACTGTATTTAAATTTGCTATTGCATGCATACCTTCTTTATTTGCTATTTATGTTTGCTTATTATCATGGTTATTATTGTTACACCCTTATCTGTAACCACTTTATATATATTGTTATCACACATCTTCCTATCGAGTGTTGGCCGTACACTATCACACACAATGGCATGCGAGGGTTGTCTTTTACACCCCTCCAACCTTCTTTTCAAACCTCCTTAGTTTCATTAAATGGCTTTTTCAGGTCAACTGACATAACTTCTCGCAGTCTTGAGTCCAATTAATAAGTAAACTGCTATAGAGTAAACTGCTATAGAGTCATGTCGTTCGGTCTCAAGAACTTGAGGGGCCATGAGGACTCTTTTTCACAATATGATTGGCAAGGAGATCGAAATATATGCGGACGGTGTTATCATCAAGTATCAAAAGCGTTCAGAGCACTTGGATGATTTAAAGAAATATTTCGAGCGCCTGTGGATGTACAACTTGAAATTGAACCCGGCAAAATGCATGTTTGGAGTCCCTGCTGAAAATTTGATGGGCTTCATCGTAAGAAGAAAAGGGATAGAACTGGACCAATCAAAAATGGAGTCCATTCAGGAGTTTCCACCGCCCAAGAGTAAGAAAGATGTGATGAGTTTCTTGGGTAGACTGAATTACACCAGTCGTTTCATAGCCCAGTTTGCGGTAATCTGTGAACCCATTTTCAAGTTGCTGAAAAAGGATGCTGCCACAAAATAGACAGAAGAGTGTCAGAAAGCTTTTGATAGAACTAATGAGTATCTGTCAAATCCACTAGTGCTTGTTCACCCCATCCCGAGAAGCCATTGTTACTATACCTGTCAGTCTTAGAAAAGCCTTTGGATGTGTGTTGGGATAGCATGACGAGACTGGGGGAGAGTAGCAGGCCATCTGCTAATCAAGTAAGAAGTTCATGCCATGCGAGACCAAATACACTTTGATAGAATGCACTTGTTGTGCTCTAACTTGAATTGCCCAGAAACTAAGGCATTACATGTCAGCATACACTACACATCTGATATTTCAGCTCGAGCCGCTCAAGTCAATCTTCCAGAAGTCGATGCCTACTGGAAAGCTAGCGAAATGGGAAATTCTCCTCAACGAATTTGACATTGTGTACATAACTCAGAAGGCTATCAAGGGGCAATCTTTAGCCGACCACCTTGCAGAGAATCCAATGGACAGGGATTACGAGCCGCTCACTACTTATTTTCCCGACAAAAAGGTATTACTTGCCAGAGAAGATATTGCAGAGTCATATCCTAGATATAGAGTATTGTTTGATGGTGCAGTAAACTTCAAAGGAGTTAGAATTGGGGAAGTCCTAATTTTGGAGTACGGATAGGACTATCCAGTATCGTCAAAGATAAGATTCCCCTGTACCAATAATATGACTTAATATGAAGCATGCATCCTTGGGATCAGAATGGTAGTCGACATGCACGTCAAAGAACTTTTGGTCTTATGGGATTCTGATCTATTGATACACCAAGTCCAAGGGGAGTGGTCTACCAAAAATGTTAAGGTCCGTCCATATCTGCACTGCTAAAAGAGTTATGTAAGAAGTTTATGAAGATTGAGTTCAAGCATGTTCCCAGGATTCAGAACGAGTTTGGCGACGCCCTTGCAACTCTATCATCCATGATTTAGTATCCAAACAAAAACTACACCGACCCTATCAAGGTAGAGATCGGGGATCACCATGCCTATTGCTTCCATGTAGATGAAGAGCCAGATGGTAAACCGTGGTATCATGACGTCAGGAGATTCCTTGTAACCAGAGAGTACCCGGAAAGTGCTACTAATAGTCAAAAGCGAGCCCTCAGGAGACTGACGAATCACTTTTTCCTTAACAGGGAAATCCTGTAAAAGAGGACCCCAGACTTGGGTTTGTTGAGATGTGTGGATGCTGTCGAGGCGACCAGGTTATTGGAAGAAATATTGGCAGGAATGTGCAGACCCCACGAGAACGGTTTCACATTAGCCAAGAAGAACTTGTGATCTGGATACTTTTGGATGACTTTGGAAAGTGATCGTATTTGCTACGTAAAGAAGTGTCACCAGTGACAAATTCAAGGGTATTTCATCCGTGTTCCGCCGAATGAGTTGAATGTGATGGGTTCACCCTTGCCGTTCGCAGCTTAGGGCATGGACGAGATTCGACCTATAGAGCCCGCTGTGTCAAATGGGCACCGCTTCATCTTGGTAGCCATCGACTACATCAGTAAATGGGTCAAAGCATCTACCTACAAAGTCGTCACAAAGAATGTAGTGGCAGATTTCATCTCAAACAGCATCGTCTGCCGATTTAGGATACTTGAGTCAATCATCACTAACAATGCCGCTAACTTCAATAGTGACCTCATAAGAGAAATGTGTGAGATGTTCAGAATCGTCCACCATAACTCCACAACCTACAGACCACAAATGAATGGGGAAGTCGAGGCAGCGAACAAGAATATCAAGAGAAGTTTGCAAAATATAGTGGACAATCACAGCCAATGGCACGAGAAACTATCATTCGCCTTACTGGGTTATCAGACCACCATGAGAACATCCACTAGGGAAATGTCGTACATGTTAGTATACAACCCACCAACACGAAGCTCTAATCTTGGCATAAATGGATGGAAGAATCAACACGAAACCCACCAATACAGAAGCAATAAAGAGATACTATGTTTGAAGACAAATAGAGTTAGGCTTTGTCATAACAGAACTATGTTTAACTTGACTTCCCACAGACGGATACGTAGGCAACTCACGTAGGGTTCAGTTTCTCTCCCTCCTTTCTTTTGTAATAGGAAATCCAAATATCATTTTTGTATGTTGCTATGGTACTACACCGGCTTGATTTCCTCATGAAGGAATACATAGGAAATCATCATCGGATTTAGTCGTCCTTTGTAATTGAACTACGTTCCGGCCAGATTCCATTTGGATACCTAGGCAATTTGAGTCAGAATCAGCTATTTTATTCTTAATCTCATCATTTTGCATATATTGTAATCGAACTACGTCTTGACATGATTCCATTTCGATACGTAGACTGCCAGAGTCAGGCTCGGTCATCGTCATCATATTTTTATCATCATCCACGAACTATGGTCAGACCTAATTCCATTTTGGATACGTAGGTAACCTGAAAGGGTTCGGTCATAACCTTAGGAAAACTCTTTGTAATGCATTAGTTCGAATTAGGATGCAGTCACAATGGCAAGCAGGTGTGTTGTCAAAGCATCATGAAGGATTGACATCAATGGGACAGAGTTTTCAAGAAGCAACGCTCGCGTTTGGAGAACCTTTCATAGCATGTCATAATCCGGAACGACGGAACTTACTTTAAAATAAAATTTTCAAAATGTTTCCTAATATACAGTAATTTGTTCCACCTACCAAACTATGTGGCATAAAAATATGAAGGGCCGAGTTTTGCAAAACCAACACTGTGGTCGACACAAACCAACCCGCCGCTCCCACTAAGAATTATTCTTTAAGCGTAGGGTCAATAAGAAGTAAGGAAATGTTGGGACCATACTGGGGAAAATGAGGAATTCGCCAATTTCCCAGGATTATCAGCCTTTCTCCTTTATTTTAATTTTATGGTACAACTGAAACTAATTCTTGAATCCTTTGCAGGTATCTTGGAGTCAGACCACTGATACGGAAAAGGCACACTGTACACCGCAAACTGCCTGCTCAAACAATCGGAGCACCTTGTACAAAACAAACTGCTGGCTTCACCAATTAAAACCTTGTATATAGCAAACCGCTTGCTCAACCAATTAGAGCACCTTGTACAAAATAAGCCGCCAGCATCACCAACTGGAGCCTTGTTTAAAGGAAATCATCAGCTCAATTGATCGAAGTGCCATGTACAAAATCAAACATCGATTTTGCCAATCGAGGCCTTATATATAGCAAAATTTTCACTCCGTCAATGGAACAATCCCCACCGCCGCTCCATCACAACGGAGACAGAATAGACAGTCACAAACCTTGTCATCGATGTTCTGCCAATCAATGGCCGCAACTTAGCTTCTTAGTCAAGAGTACTTCTTGGGAATGCTTTTGTTTTCCTTTGCTATTATCTTGAATGTTTTGATGTTTTGCTCATGAAGCTTCAGACACGATTATATTTTAGTAAATCGCTCCCAAGCGGAGATTACTTTACATTTTAGTGCAAAACTCTCCCAACAAGCGGAGATGCACTCCACAAATCAAGCTCTCCCAGTAAGTGGAGACATTGTTTTAGTGCAAAGCTCTCCCAACAAGAGGAGACGCACTCTACAAGTCAAGCTCTCCCAATAAGCGGAGACACTTTCAATACTCCAACATCTGCGGAACAGTATACAACCCAGCTAACAAATCGAGTCAAGTTCAAGTATGCCATCATCCCAATCCCAAATAATAGCTAGGCATCATCATTATTTACATCATATCTTAATACATTTTTCATTGCAATATATGTGTATGTGTATATTTTCATTTTTGCAGGAACAAATATCGCAACGTGGAACTCTTTCTAAGCAGCAGATCAAACTACAATACTATGAGGGACAACAAACTTATTAGCGGGTCGAGGATCCAAGTTCAAGCACAAAACGACCAGTGGAACTCCAAATTTTAAAATCCTTCAAGACAAGCCACAAATTCAAGCTATCACGAGTGTCAAATCCTCTGTCTGTCTCACATTATCATCATAATATGATACTGGGGCAATTCGTGCGAGGATCGGTTCCTCAAAGTCCTCACTCCAAAACTACATGAGGCTTGATCTATATTAAGCCCGAGGTATGTAAGCAATTCAAAGCCAGAATTCGGCACCAACTTCCCACAAATGCTCCTAGAATCTTCCTTAACTCCTAATCCTGCAACTCATAATCTTCATGCCATTCCTGCAATGTATGCCTAAAGTTGAGACAAAATCGACTTTGGTTCAATTTCTTTGCCCGAAAAGTCTTTCATCGTCTTCGGTCAAAGAGGGGCTGCTGTTGACGGCTAATTTTGATC
The DNA here is from genome assembly GCA_000715115.1 of Nicotiana otophora. Classification (NCBI taxonomy): domain Eukaryota; kingdom Viridiplantae; phylum Streptophyta; class Magnoliopsida; order Solanales; family Solanaceae; genus Nicotiana; species Nicotiana otophora. The sequence goes on from AWOL01S0049826.1 coordinate 10,562, forward strand.
CACCGTTTTTTAATTAATTTACTTGTACTTAATAAGTTACAATAATTGTTTTGAAAGTATTTTCTATCGATAAATACCTATCTTTAAATTAATTAAGTATTAATTTCGAAATTAATCACCTAGTATTAGTATTATGTAATTATGACTGTACTTACTATTTCAATATTATTAAAGCAATCTTTTATACACACCACATAGGCTTTCTCATTGTGGTTGCGGATCATTTTCTATATATAACCACCACATTTACTATAACCTTCTTAGTGTTAAAATATTGTTAATCGGCTTTCCTTTATTCTTTGCTTGCAAGTTCTCATGCATGATCATGTATATAATATTATTTTTCTAATGAATTTCTCTTTTCTTTTAAACTTGTACAATGATTTGGGCATGCTGAGTTCCTAAAGAACTGAGGCCCAAGTCCAGAGTTAGTTGTTGCTCGTCACTGTATTATTTGGCTTGCCTCTTTGAGGCCCTAAAACGAGAGTCATTTCTCTCCCTTCACTCCTTTTGTCTACCGCTTTCGTTGTTCTATAGTTTTACTATGCCGTTATTCTTTATTGTGTTCCTGTTGTTTTATCTCACATGTATATAACAAGCATATATTGGATTGAATGCTTTATTTTATCTTATAATTCATATAAAATGACTTGGGCAAGCCTTAAAGAACCTAGGATTAAAAGAAGCATTAGTTAGCAATTAATTCTACATCTGCTAATCATGAGTTGTTTATCCACTATGCTCTAACTCTTCTTAAAATTTTGAAGTCCAAAAAGCATAACAAAGGGCGGTCCCTCTTTCAAAAGGAAAACCAAAACTGAATCGCGATCTTAATTTTTTAAAATGAAATCAACTCCTTTCTAAAACGAATGTGTTGCTACCCTCAAACAATGATTTTCAAAGGATTCTTTCAAGCCTAATATTTAAGAACCAAGGTGTATCTTAGGCTTATTTTCATAACACCTCCACCTCATAAGTGTAATATGAACTTTTATGCTTTAGGAAACAAGGTGTTTTAACTTAGCTTCTCTTTTACACATTTTCATACAAACACCACATCTTTCAAAGTTCTTTTCAAGCATATATATACTAACATTATTTTCCTAAGATCCTTCTATAAACCCATACCTATTTAAGCTACACTCTTCCTTTATAGGTATTATGCCCTAATATATGGTATGCTACTCTCTTTAAATACTAGTTATAATAGTACAAACAATTAGTCCTAAATCTAGTCTAAGTCCAATGGAGCTACCTCGGGTAGATTTTAAGGGGTGCCTAACACCTTCCCTTATAAGAATAAGAACTCTTACCTATAATCTCACCGGTTAGTAGACTAATAAAGAATCTGACCTTTAGTAATTAAATAGGTACCCTAATATACCTTTATATATTAGGTGGTGATCATCTTTCATCAACAACAGAGAAACAACAAGTTAAATCTTGTTTTGACTAGTGCAAAATAGGGTTTGATAACATGGCGACTCTGCTGGGGATTTGTTTGTACATTTCATTAACTATATTTAAATTTGCTATTGCATGATTAACTGCTTTATTTCCTCTTTATGTTTTCTTATTATCATGGTTATTATTGTTACACCCTTATCTATAACCACTTTATATATATTGTCATCACATATCTTCCTATCGAGTGTTGGCCGAACACTATCACACACAATACCACGCGAGGGTTGTCTTTTACACCCCTCCGAACCTTCTATTCAAACCTCCTTATTTTCATAGAATGGCTTTGTTAGGTCAACTGACATAACTTCTTGCAGTCGTCAGTCAAATTCTTAAGTAGGAAACACTCTACTCTAGCAAAACTAGGTCATATTGCATAAACCTTAGGTGAGTCGATCATTGGCATCGACACACTTTTAGGAAAGCCACCCTGATGTCAACAGGTCATGCACCCAATGACATGACTTCCATGGAAAGATGAACAAACCTGACGAGACACCTAAATATCCGAATCAGACACTTACCAAAACCTTTCTTTACCCACTTCAGAAATGGAAATCAACAAAATCATCCTCGAGATCAATATGGTGATGGGAGCCCTATACAAGTGGGAGTAGTGGTGGAAGAATATTTGGCCAGAAAACGGATATGAGATTCGAACACACCTAGGGGAACTCACCGCTTTTCTAAACACCCGAGCAGACAGGGTGCTCACTCGCCTGCTAATAGAGTTCTAGGATCCGGCTAAGGTAGTGTTCAAGTTTGCTGATTGTGAGTTAGCACCAACATTAAAAAAAGTTACTAGTTTCACAGAGCTGCCATTTATAGGGAGGAGACCAATAGTACTAGTCACTATGCCCAGTTACAGGTTCCTAGATTCTCTGGGTTTGGCTAATAGTCGAGGTTTGAGAAATATCGAGGACGGATGGGTGAGACTAGATCAGTTGTTTGATAGGTTCGGACATCATGAAATCTATGAGTGGTATTCGAGGGAATTGCAGTGTGACAAGAAACGTCGGAGAGTCTCAGGCCGATCACTTTCTCATATTGGGATTGTTGGTATTCCCACAGAGAAGAGGTCGTATCAACGTCAACTTATTACCCGTGGTTCTGGCAACCTCCAAACTACTCTCGTGCCGATGGTACTAGCTGATATTCTAAGGGCTTTATATGCATGTGCACGAAGGTATGCTTTCTTTAAAGGTTGTAACTTGCTACTTCAGATCTGGGCCACAGAACATTTTTTCCAGCGAGAGGCCACCATTGACTACTTTGTGGATGTCAGCAACATGATTTGAACCACAACGAGAGGATGAGGCACTAGGTATCCCCACGTGAACAAGAAGAGTTGAGAGTTATGCTAACCAATCTAATAGCCTATTTGGCCAAGCTTGTTTTGGGCCAAAAGTGCGTTTTTGGCCAAAATTGCTTTTTCCAAAAATTGAGGTGTTTGGCCAAGATTTTTGAAGGAAAAAAATGATTTTGAGGAGAAGGAGAAGCAGTTTCTGAGAAGCAGAAAAATTAGCTTCTCACCAAAAGCACTTTTCTGAGAAGCACTTTTGAGAAAAATACACTTAGAAGTAGTTTTTAAAAACTTGGCCAAACACTAATTACTGCTCAAAAGTACTTTTCATATTAATTAGCCAAACACAAACTGCTTATCACCAAAAGCACTTTTTTGAAAAGTACTTTTCGAAAAAGCACATCTTAAAATAAGTTTATATTAAACGTTTGGCAAAACACGCTATTAGTGGAGAATGGGTTAATTGGAAGCTGTCATGGTTATGCGGGAGGGCAATCTTAAGGAGTCCCTAGAAATACTTCATTGAGCTGATAGAACTTGAAGGCATCCAACCATACTCACCCTTGCGGGTTCTCAGACAGTTCGGGATGATCGACGATGTGCCTCTCTGGACAAGGACAACGCTATATGGGGATGAGTAGAACAGACAGATTCCAATACCAAGGATAAGAATGCTCCAAAAAGAGTGGAACGATGTGGTCACAATGTCGATGGGTCAAAACCCGTGGTGCACTCTGGAGTATTATGTCTAGATCAATGAGTAGGACGAGCTAGCCCGACCAATTAGAGAAGGTATAGCATGACTAGAGGACGCAGTGGCTGCTTTGCAAATCTACCGTGAGATTTTGTCACATTACATTGTGACTACCTTGATGCACTGTCAAGTGGTCCCAGAATCTATCGATCATATGCTGCCACCTGCTGAAGACGATGACCGAGTAGTGGAGTGCATCCAGATAAAATCCGAGTCAGGACCGGAGGGAGATTAAGGAGAAGAGTCTGAGTTCAACGAGGATGAAGATGAGTTTGAAGAAGATGGAAAGGAAGATCCGGATGAAGAGCCAGAAAAAGAAGAGGACATGGGGAATGATTCCGAGGACGGTTACTAGAAGTTGGTTGATTCCCCCTTCTTTCCCACTTTGTATCTTTATCCCTAGTTTTCTTTATTTTTCCTAAGGTCAAGTTGTTGAAGCCCATGAAGTTTTATGAATATCAAAAATAGTAATGTAACCTGTGTTCCCACTTATCTCGATCCAAACATTATCAATGAAAACAAAACTTTCTTCGGATCTAAATATGTCACATCTAATTTTTTGTCAAATATTCCCGATTTAGGCCCACCTCCGACAATGAGAGGTACAACGAATTCTTAGATAACGCGCTTGGCTGAATACGTGAATTAATTGCTATGTGTGATTTTCTGCCTGTACAATTCAAAAATTCGACTTCTATTTCTTTTTCTTTCTTTCTTTTTGCCTTTCTTACTTTATTACTACTCCACTGAAGAAAGTTGGTTTGTGTCAATCCGAAACTAGTGGAACCACCATACAACATTAGATCAAAGGAGAAGATGTCTGCTATAGAAAATCCGACCAAATTGCTATGCTCATAGACGATAGCCCGGGGCGAACGGGAGAGGAGAATGATACAAAGGATGATGAACACGTGGCCAGGATGGCCCAGGAGATGGAGTCTTTATGCGAGGAAGTACGGCATATTAGGTAACTAGCACATCTGGCCTTGAAAACGCACCCTCAACCACCTCACTTTCCTTCTTTAGATTCAATCCCTGTCCACTTTCCTTCTACATCACGCCAAACAAACAACACCCCAACTTCAATCCCCACCACTCAAATCATTCCTCCAGTAACCCCTGCAAACCCACCAAATCCCCCTATCCGCACTCTCTACATACCATAGTATGTTCAAATGCCACAAAACCCGCCTATTACCACTAACACAACTCACACCTCTCCTCCTGACAGAGTCACTTTTACCACTCACCCATATCAGCACATACCCGTGGCACATACTGCCGCCCATGAGTGATATGTTCCTCCTATATATGCCATTTCTGAACCTATCTTCACAGTGCCTGTCACGGTCAGGATGCCTTATAAAATTGACATATACGTTAATATGGAAAGGGAAGCTGGGCGTAAGGAAGAGTAGTCAGTGACTAAGCAGTTATAAATCTCGAGAAAACAAATAAAGAACCTCAAAGTTGCTCGGGGAAACGAAAGTTTGGACTACGAGGATCTGTGTCTACATCCGAATGTGGATATACAAGTAAAGTATAATCCTTCAAAGTTTGATATCTTTTTGGCACGACTGGTGATCCCCACACAAATTTGAGGGCATATTGTGACAGGTAAATTTATGTGGGAAGGAACGGGAAGTTGAGAGTGAAGTTGTTCACAACGAGCCTGATGGGAGAAGCACTTACCTGGTATACTCGACAAGATCTGCGAAACTGGAGACATGGCAAGATATGGTGGAAGATTTCATGAATCGCTTTCGATTCAACACAGAGATCACTCCTGATACGTTCGCACTGGTAAACCTATAGAAAACGTCGTCCGAGTCATTCCAAGAATATGCATGTCGGTGGAGGTCCGAGGACGCCAAGGCACAACCTCCGCTTGATGACAGTGAATTAACCAAGTATTTTATCAGGGCACAGGAAGGGGTATACTTTGAAAACCTAATGGAAATGATGGGACAGAAATTCCCCGAACTAGTCAAAATGACAGATTTCTTAGAAAAAGGTATAAAATCTGGCAAATTACAATCCATAGTTCCATTGCAAGGGTCCAGCAAGGCAATCCAATAAGAGTCAATCGGTAGCGGAAAGAAGAAAAAAGAAGAAGTCTTAGTATCCGTCCCTAACTATCAACCCATCCCACATCATGGAAACACTTCTTATTCCCCTAACAACCATTCACCCGCTTACGCTCCAGCCTACAATACCCAGCCATCTTACTACCCCCAACCTCAATATGACCCTCCTCGAACCCATAAAAATCCAAATTCACCACGACCATACGCTCATGTCCAAACAACCACTCACCACAACTGAGCCACTTAGCCACCACACCCTCGTCCCAATTTCAAAAAGAGGTGTCCCAGACATTTTACACGGATTGCAAAGCCTCTGCCTAATTTTTCAAAAGATTGAGGATAGAAGGATTGATACATGCAGTGGAAAGAAGGGTTCCTGAGCATCACTCAAAGTATTTTGATGCAACCGAAAGGTGCGTGTACCATTCAAACGTACTTGGGCATGATACTGAAGATTATTGCAAGCTGAAAAATGAAATTGAAACACTGATCAAAGGCAGAGCCATTCAGTGCACTCCGGCTTTTCCCAATGTGAATCGTAATCCACTGCCAAATCACCGAAACCAGGGGGTTAATAAGAACAGCTTGGATGAAGAATATGATTTGAAAGGAACTATTTTTCCCAATAGGAACTACAGAAGCCAAAAGGATCCCACATCAAATGACTCTGATGATCACAGTGCAAGTGAGACCCACGGTGACAGTAGACTTATCAGCGACAACCTGCCATTGATACAGGGAATAAAGAGAGTCAGTGATACAAAACTATCCCGTGGATATACCAGCAAAAGGGGAAGTCCAAGATGACAGACTCTGCAGCAGCCCGCGCTATGACTAGATCACAGAAAGGCTACTCTCCTGAAGATGTAAATTGAGGGAATTTAGGAAGACAACAGATTCAATGAAGGAACATAACAAACAATAAGCCGCAAAATTCTGGAAGAGAATGTCAACCAAAGACTACTTTGTGGAGGAGCAGCTGAAGAAAACACTGGTGCAAATATAAATCATGGACTTTCTGATGAGCTCTGATAGTCATAAGGATGCCCTGATGAAAGTACTAAGTGGGGTAAGTTTGTCAAGCAACACCACCAGTGAGGCGCTAGAGGCAACAATTGGGAAAATGGTCGGAGCAAATATGATCACTTTCTAAAGATACGAGCTTTCTATCGAAGGCATGAGTCATAACAAAGCTATTCATATCACTTTCAAGTGTGGGGACTAGGTGGTGTCCGGAGTACTGGTTGATGGAGGGTCAGGAGTCAATATTTGTTCGCTCTCTACTCTACGAGAGTTGGGAATCAATCTGAGGGAAGTCAAGGAAAGCCATGTGAGGGTAAGGGATTTTGATGGTTCGCAGAAGGATGTTATTGGAGAAATTTATTTGGCTTTGCAGATCGGACCGGTTGACTTTCCCATATTGTTTCAAGTAACGGATATTTCCTCTTTATACAACTTGCTGCTAGGAAATCCATGGATACACATGTCAGAGGTCATCCCATCCACACTGCACCAATGTATGATATTTGAGTGGAGATGTCAGGAGATCATGGTCCATGGCGAATGGGGCCAATCAGCTTATTTGGAGCACACAGTCTCGTTCATTGAAGAGCTAGACGTTGTTGCTTTACACGTAGTGGAAATCATGAAGACCACCGAAAGAGAAAAGACTGAACAAAACTTGGGAATGCAGACGCTATATAGATCCAAGATGGCCATGAGGGAGATGATGAAATATGGATACAGACCCGGAACTGGGCTAGGAGCAAAGTTAGACGGGATTACAAAGCCAATTGAGCCAAATGGGCAAAAAGGAAGGGCCGTCATAGGATATCAGCCTCCGATGGGGAAAACTCATAACGGCATAAAAAAGGATTTTTTTTCTAAAGCATATTTCATGTGCGGGTCAGAGTTCAGCACCAGAAATGATATCATCGATGGAATTGGATGGCTATTCGTGAATATGATTGAAGATTGTTGTGGCGGAACTAACATCAATACACCGACTATCATGAATGCCGAACCAGGAGAAGATCTGGGGAATTGGACAACGAGCCCATCTTTGGTTCGCCGGGAGTCTTGGTAGTTTAGAATTGTAAAGGTTATCTTTTTAAAATCACATGGTCAATTGAGGCTTGCACCGTGTCTGTACCATTTTGTCATTTTCCTCTTTTGAACGCTTAGATGTTCCTCCTTTGATGAAATAAAAAAAATCATTTTCTTACAATATTGCAACTTTATTTACAGCTTAATTTATACTTAGTTTTTCTTTCCAGTAATCAAAATGATAATAACCCTGTGTCGCGATTGTGACATATAATGAAACCGTCGAGCGAAACGACCCAGATTACAATTAATACGATGAGAGTATGATGCTAGACAATCTCCCACAAGAGATCGAACCGCTAGAGAGTCCAAAAAAGCCCAACCTCGAAGAAGTAGAAGTGGTCAATCTTGGAAGGGAAGAAGACGTGAAAGAACTCAGATTCAGTATTCATTTAGAAGTCGAGCAAAGAGAAATTTGGTTGAGCTCCTCCAATAATATATCGTTGTGTTTGCATGGTCATAAGATGACAAGCCTAGATTAAGTACTGATATTATCTCGCATCGACTGCCTACCGATGCCGCCAGACCGTCGGTGAAGCAAAAACCTAGAAAATTCAAGCCCGATTTGAGTTTGAGGATAAAAGAGGAAGTAACCAAGCAGATAGAGGCAAATGTGGTAAGGGTCACTAATTATCCTAGTTGGTTGGCAAATATTGTCCCAGTACCCAATAATGTTGGGAAGATCGGGATGTGCATGGATTACCTAGATCTCAACAAAGCTAGTCTAAAGGACGACTTCCCTTTACAAAATATCCACATCCTCATCGATAACTATGCAAAGCATGAACTGCAATCGTTCATGGATTGTTTCGATGGATACCACCAGATCTTGATGCACGATAAAGATTCAGAAAAGACATCCTTCACCATGCCTTGGGGAGTAAACTGCTATAGAGTCATGTCGTTCGATCTCAAGAACGTCGGTGCCACTTACATGAGGGGCCATGACGACCCTTTTTCACGATATGATTGACAAGGAGATCAAAATATATGTCGATGAGGTTATCCTCAAATATCAAAAGAGTTTAGAGCACTTGGATGCTTTAAAGAAATATTTCGAGCGCCTGTGGATGTACAACTTGAAATTGAACCCGTCAAAATGCATGTTTGGAGTCCCTGCTGAAAATTTGATGGGCTTCACCATAAGAAGAAAAGGGATACAACTGGACCCATCAAAAATGGAGTCCATTCAGGAGTTTCCACTGCCCAAGAGTAAGAAAGATTTGATGAGTTTCTTGGGTAGACTGAATTACATCAGTCGTTTCATAGCCCAGTTTGCGGTAATCTGTGAACCCATTTTCAAGTTGCTGAAAAAGGATGCTGCCACAAAATAGACAGAAGAGTGTCAGAAAGCTTTTGATAGAACTAATGAGTATCTGTCAAATCCACTAGTGCTTGTTCACCCCATCCCGAGAAGTCATTGTTGCTATACTTGTCAGTCTTGGATAACACCTTCGGATGTGTGTTGGGATAGCATGACGAGACTGGGGGAGAGTAGAAGGCCATCTGCTACTCAAGTAAGAAGTTCACGCCATGCGAGACCAAATACACTTTGATAGAATGCACTTGTTGTGCTCTAACTTTGATTGCCCAGAAACTAAGGCATTACATGTCAGCATACACTACGCATCTGATATCTCGACTAGACCCACTCAAGTAAATCTTCCAGAAGTTGATGCCTACTGGAAAGCTAGCTAAATGGAAAATTCTCCTCAGCGAATTTGACATTGTGTACATAACTCAGAAGGCTATCAAGGGGCAATCTTTAGCCGACTACCTCGCAGAGAATCCAATGGATAGGGATTATGAGCCGCTCACTACTTATTTTCCCGACAAAGAGGTAATACTTTCCAGAGAAGATATTGTAGAGTCAGACCCTAGATAGAGAGTGTTTTTCGATGGTGAAGCAAACTTCAAAGGAGTCAGAATTGGGGTAGTCCTAATTTTGGAGTACGGATAGGACTATCTAGCATCGGCAAAGATAAGATTCCCGTGTACCAATAATATGACTGAATACGAAGCATGCATCCTCGGGATCAGAATGGTAGTCGACATGCACGTCAAAGAACTTTTGGTCTTAGGGGATTCCGATCTATTGATACACCAAGTCCAAGGGGAGTGGTCTACCAAAAATGTCAAGGTTCGTCCATATCTGCACTGCTAAAAGAGTTATGTAAGAAGTTTATGAAGATTCAGTTCAAGCACATTCCCAGGATTCAGAACGAGTTTGGCGACGCCCTTGCAACACTATCATCCATGATTTAGCATCCAAACAAAAACTACACCGACCCTATCAAGGTAGAGATCAGGGATCACCATGCCTATTGCTTCCATGTAGATGAAGAGCCAGATGGTAAACCGTGGTACCACAATGTCAGGAGATTCCTTGTAACCAGAGAGTACCCGAAAAATGCTACTAATAGTCAAAAGCGAGCCCTTAGAAGACTGGCGAATCACTTTTTCCTTAACAAGGAAATCCTGTAAAGGAGAACCCCAGACTTGGGTTTGTTGAGATGTGTGGATGCTATCGAGGCGACCAGGGTATTGGAAGCAATACAGGCAGGAACGTGCGGACCCCACGAGAACGGGTTCGAATTATCCAAGAAGAACTTGAGATCTGGATACTTTTGGATGACTTTGGAAAGTGATCGTATTTGCTATGTAAAGAAGTGTCACCAATGATAAATTCATGGGTATTTCATCCGGGTTCCGCCGAATGAGTTGAATGTGATGGGTTCACCCTTGCCGTTCATAACTTAGGGCATAGACGAGATTGGACCTATAGAGTTCGTTGTGTCAAATGGGCACCGCTTCATCTTGGTAGACATCGACTACATCAGTAAATGGGGCAAAACATCTACCTACAAGGCCGTCACAAAGAATGTAATGGCAGATTTCATCTCAAACAACATTGTCTGCCAAATTGAGATACTTGAGTCAATTATCACTAACAATGCTGCTAACTTCAATAGTGACCTCATAAGAGAAATGTGTGAGATGTTCAGAATCGTCCACCACAACTCCACAGCCTACAGACCACAAATGAATGGGCAGTCGAGGCAGCGAACAAGAATATCAAGAGAATGCTGCAAAAGATAGTGGACAATCACAACCAATAGCACGAGAAACTATCATTCGCCTTACTGGTTTATCAGACCACCATGAGAACATCTACTAGGGCAATGTCATACATGTTAGTATATAAGCCACCAACACGGAGCTCTAATCTTGGCATAAATGGATGGACGAATCAACACGAAACCCACCAACACAAAAGCAATAAAGAGATACTATGTTTGAAGACAAATAGAGTTAGGCTTTGTCGTAACAAAACTATGTTTAACCTGACTTCCCACAGAGGGATACATAGGCAACCCACGTAGGGTTCAGTTTCTCTCCCTCCTTTCTTTTGTAATAGAAAATCCAAATAACATTTTTGTATGTTGCTCTGGAACTACACCGGCTTGATTTCCTCATGAAGGAATACATAGGAAATCATCATCAGATTTAGTCGTCCTCTGTAATTGAACTACATTCTGGCCATATTCCATTTGGATACCTTGGCAATTTGAGTCAGAATCAGCTACTTTATTCTTAATCTCATCATTTTGCATATATTGTAATCGATTTATGCCTTGACCTGATTCCATTTCGATACGTAGACTGCATGAGTCAGGCTCGGTCATCTTCATCATATTTTTATCATCATCCATGAACTATGTTCAGACCTGATTCCATTTTGGATACGTAGGTAACCTGAAAGGATTCGGTCATAACCTTAGAAAAAACCTTTGTAATGCATTAGTTCAAATTAGGATGCAGTCACAAAGGCAAACAGGTGCGTTGTCAAAGCATCGTAAAGGATTGATATCAATGGGATAGAGTTTTCAAGAAGCACCACTCGCGTTTGGAGAACCTTTCATAGCATGTCATAATCCGGAATGATGACACTTACTTTAAAACAAAATTTTCAAAATGTTTCCTAAAATACAGTAATATGTTCCACCTACCGAATTTTGTGGCGTAAAACTATCAAGGGCCAAGTTTTGCAAAACCAACACTGTGGTCGCCACAAACCAACCCGCCGCTCCCACTAAGAATTTTTCTTTAAGCGCAGGTTCAACAAGAAGCAAGGAAATGTTGGGATCATACTGGGGAAAATGACAGATTCTCCAATTTCCCAGGATTATCAGCCTTTCTCCTTTATTTTAATTTTATTGTACAACTGAAACTAATTCTTGAATCCTTTGCAGGTATCTTGGAGTCAGACCACTGATACAGAAAAAGTACACTATACACTGCAAATCGCCTGCTAAAACAATCGGAGCACCTTGTACAAAACAAACCGCTGGCTTCACCAATTGAAACCTTGTATATAGCAAACCGCTTGCTCAACCAATTGGAGCACCTTGTACAAAATGAGCCGCCAACATCACCAACTGGAGCCTTGTATAAAGGAAATCGTCAGCTCAATTGATCGGAGTGCCATGTACAAAATCAAACATCGATTTTTCCAATCGAGGCCTTATATATAGAAAATTGTTCACTCCCCCAACGGCACGATCCCCACCGCCGCTCCGTCAGAATAGACAGTCGCAAACCTTGTCATCGACGTTCTGCCAATCAATGGCCGCAACTTAGCTTCATAGTCAAGAGTACCTCTTGGGAATACTTTTGTTTTCCTTTGCTATTATATTGAATGTTTTGATGTTTTGCTCATGAAGCTTCAGACACGATTACGTTTAAGTAAATCGTTCCCAAGTGGAGATTGCTTTACATTTTAGTGCAAAGCTCTCCCAACAAGCGGAGATGCACTCCACAAATCAAGCTCTCCCAATAAGCAGAGACATTGTTTTAGTGCAAAGCTCTCCCAACAAGCGGAGATGCACTCCACAAATCAAGCTCTCCCAATAAGCAGAGACATTGTTTTAGTGCAAAGCTCTCCCAACAAGCGGAGATGCACTCCACAAATCAAGCTCTCCCAATAAGCAGAGACATTGTTTTAGTGCAAAGCTCTCCCAACAAGCGGAGATGCACTCCACAAATCAAGCTCTCCCAATAAGCAGAGACATTGTTTTAGTGCAAAGCTCTCCCAACAAGCGGAGATGCACTCCACAAATCAAGCTCTCCCAATAAGCAGAGACATTGTTTTAGTGCAAAGCTCTCCCAACAAGCGGAGATGCACTCCACAAATCAAGCTCTCCCAATAAGCAGAGACATTGTTTTAGTGCAAAGCTCTCCCAACAAGCGGAGATGCACTCCACAAATCAAGCTCTCCCAATAAGCAGAGACATTGTTTTAGTGCAAAGCTCTCCCAACAAGCGGAGATGCACTCCACAAATCAAGCTCTCCCAATAAGCAGAGACATTGTTTTAGTGCAAAGCTCTCCCAACAAGCGGAGATGCACTCCACAAATCAAGCTCTCCCAATAAGCAGAGACATTGTTTTAGTGCAAAGCTCTCCCAACAAGCGGAGATGCACTCCACAAATCAAGCTCTCCCAATAAGCAGAGACATTGTTTTAGTGCAAAGCTCTCCCAACAAGCGGAGATGCACTCCACAAATCAAGCTCTCCCAATAAGCAGAGACATTGTTTTAGTGCAAAGCTCTCCCAACAAGCGGAGATGCACTCCACAAATCAAGCTCTCCCAATAAGCAGAGACATTGTTTTAGTGCAAAGCTCTCCCAACAAGCGGAGATGCACTCCACAAATCAAGCTCTCCCAATAAGCAGAGACATTGTTTTAGTGCAAAGCTCTCCCAACAAGAGGAGACGCACTCTACAAGTCAAGCTCTCCCAACAAGCGGAGACACTTTTCAATACTCTGACATCTACAGAACAGTATACAACACGGCTAACAAATCGAGTCAAGTTCAAGTATCCCATCATCCCAATCCCAAGTAACAGCTAGCCGACAGCTAGGCATCATTATTCCTGAATCATTTACATCATATCTTAATAAATTTTGCATTGCAATATATGTGAATGTGTATATTTCCATTTTTGTAGGAACAAATATTGCAACGTGGAACTCTTTCTAAGCAGCAGACCATACTACAATGCTATGAGGGACAACTAACTCATTAGAGGGTCAAGGATCCAAGTTCAAGCACAAAACGACCAGTGGAATTCCCAATTTTCAAATCCTTCAAGTCAAGCCACAAATTCAAGCTATCATGAGTGTCAAATCCTCTGTCTCACAGTATCATCATAATATGATACTGGGGCAATTCCTACGAGCATCGGTTCCTCAAAGTCCTCACTCCAAAACTACATGAGGCCTGATCTTCATTAAGCCCGAGGTATATAAGCAATTTAAAGCCAGAATTCGGCACCAACTTCCCATAAATCCTCCTAGAATCTTCCTTAGCTCCCAATCCTGCAGCTCATAATCTTCATGCCATTCCTGCAATGTATGCCTAAAGTTGAGACAAAATCGACTTTGGTTCAATTTCTTTGGCCGAAAACTCTTTTATCGTCTTCGATCAAAGAGGGGCTGTTGTTGACGGCCAATTTTGACTCACCTTTTTAAAATTAATTTACTTGTACTTAATAAGTTACAATAATTGTTTTGCAAGTATTTTCTATCGATAAATACCTATTTTTACAAATTAATTAAGTATTAATTGTGAAATTAATCACCTAGTATTAGTATTATGTAATTACGAATGTACTTACTATTTTAATATTATTAAAATAATCTTTTATACATACCACATAGGCTTTGGGATTAATTTAACAAATTATTTCTCAATTTTAGTTAAATAGGCTACTATGTTAATAATTTGAAACTAGTGTCATACTTTACAAGACAACGTATTTTACAAACAATTAATTGCAATAATTGGTAGTATATTTTATATTTATGATTTTACTATATTTTATTGGATTAATTTATTTTAATAAAATTAATTTTAAAGATATTAAAGACCAAATGGCTACAATTGGAATTCCTTAATTAATTACACAATGGTTGTTCTTTAAAATAATTCCAGCCCAAATCCAGATATGGTTCAGTCCAAACAACCCCTTCTCTCCTTGTTGTCAATCCACCCCAAACCATTTGAAGCAATCAAAGCACGCCACATTACAGGTCTCCCACACTACAAAAGAAACACAACTCATCTTAGTCGTTTATTTCTTAGATCAACGGCCCATAATTTTACTCTACTTTCCTCTTTAATTGTTAAAACACCCAGAGATTTAATCCTGATCGTTAGATCACAAGTATCCAAAGGCCACCAAAATTCCCTATAAAACTTATTTAATCCCTTATTATCAGGGTGGTTGATCTAATGATCCAACGGCCGAGATTTATTTTCGCAATCTTATCCTAGAGAAGGCCACCCCTATTCCCGCAAACCCTAATCATTTCTCACAAGACTCAGCCTCCACCTTCCTCTTCTTTTCTCATCTCTCTCAAACTCACCTGACCAATCAATCAAGAATACCTTGCACAAATTAGTGCAAGGGCACGAATCAGACCATAAATCATTCTTATTGTTATCCAAATCCGCGAATTATGCTGCTTCTTTCCTCTTTTGTTGTTAATATTTAAAATCCCCGCAAATCCGAGAACCCTAACCTAAAGATGAAACTTTAAATCATCTATGGTTTTTCAAAGCCATGTCATGCATGACCATCTGTCTTGTCTCTGTACTACGAATCTCATCATTCTCTTTCCGTTTCCACCATTTAATTTCAAAAGCCCTAATGTTGAAGTCACAGACCAAAGGGTGAAATCTCAAATCGTTTAACATTTCTTGTGTTTTTCAAGTCAAAGCACATGTGAAACCTCCTCAGAACATCATTATGATTATTCGAGGTGCAGAGGTCAAATGCAATGACCTCTGGACATTGGGGCTTTACCCAATGGAGTTTTCCATCAATGTTCAACGTTCTCTCACTCAGGTAAATCCCTCACCAATTTTACCTCTGTTTCTCTGAGTTGTACTCGTCTATGCTTGCATCATCTGGTAGTCGTCACTTTCCACTGCGAAGCTTGAATCTCGATAAAACCCTAAAGCCATTAATGACACTATAAATAGAGCCTTTATTGCTCTCACCCAACAATTACATATCATCACCAAACAACCTACAATCACACCAAGCAATACCTACCAGACATAACAATAGTCTACAAATCTCATACGAATTAGGAGGCTAGGTTTCTTTTCTGATTGATCTCTATTTCATTTGTTTCCAAGTTTCTTCACCACTCAATACCTTGAAATTTTAGTTTTCATCCGGCTAAGTTAGAAACCCTATTTGGTTTGCTACCCTAAAAAAGGTCAGTACACTTCCACCCTTTATCGTTTGACTGCCATTATTCGAATATCATGAACATATTGCTCTATTTTATTAGTTGTGTTTGTTTATAGTATGTGTCATCAATATATAGAGGTTACTTTCAGTACATGATGACGTGTTGTTAACCTATGGTCACCTGTTATGCTTTGAGTATCTTCTATTCTGTATCACACAGCCTATGTGATTAAGCAACTTAATATGCCTTAATGGCTTTTCATGTTTGCATAGGCTTCAGGTTTACTTTTAATGATCATGCTATGGTCTTTATCCCTGCCATATTATTTTTTGCATTTTGTTGTTAAGGTTGTTGTTTGATAATCCTATCTAGAACAAACATTAAAAGCTCACAATTTAATTCATCATCACTTAATTGAAATATGTGAAGTTTAAGTGTTTAAATGCTTTTCTTCTTTGAATTATCACTACGAAAGCTTTATATCCATGTTTAATTGTTAGTTGTATCTCTAAGTATGAACCAGTCGTATTAGGATGAACTCCCGTGAATATTAGTGATCACTTTGCACATGTTTTGTTATGATCAGGCTATCTCTCATGAATTAGATTGTAGTTATGTCTGATATTGTTGGAGGTTAACTATTTTACAAGTTAAATACAACTCCATCATGCTTAGATGTTAATCTTAGTCTCTATAGTTGAGTTAAACCTGTTTGACATAATGTCTCCCCTGTCTTTGACCCTTTATAACATTGTTAACCTTATTTTTTACAATGACTATAACTCATCTTGTTTTTTCTTTTGTAAGATTATATGTACAATTGAATGAAGGTTCTGTGTGTATCTCTGAATATCTCTCATGGTTTCATACTTTTGTACACTGTCTTGAAACTGCACTCAGTTCTCTCATTCCTGTTAATCTGAATTGAATCTGGTTTTAGAGACCCCTTGTTGTCACTGCTTTAACACAACAACTTGCCTATTTCATTATATTCCGATAAAGAAGTGGTTCTACCTTCAGTTCCAAAATAAAATGAGACTAATAGTTTGTGATCATGTTAAGCACTTTTAGGGAATTCCATTTTTAATCTGCAAACTTGTAGTCATGTTATATGGTCTGATTATACTCTAGTTTCCCTAATAATACCTGTAGAGGTTCTTTATTATGACTGTTGTCTGAATCTTTGATGATGTTTTCAAAAGGTTCCAAATAGCATTGTTAACCTATGTGTGTGCTAATGATAAGTTTTGATGTTCAATCAATCTATGATTAGACTATTAGGGCAGAAACATCTGTAACCCTAAACTGTAGCTCCTCTAAACTATGTGCTCTTTATCTGTTCTTGAAGATGTATGATCCTAGTTGTTTAGTTCTTCAGCAATAATAGTATAATTGTTCCTGCCTCTATGTGTGTTTGGAAGCTTGACCTTTAGACCTGTTCATATGTGTTTCATCTACTTAGTATTGGAAATATAGTTATGAAAAAATGGAACTGTTTTGTGTTCTTTATATTATACTATATGCTTATGTGGTAGTGTGTTGTGGTAATTGGTGTACATTAAGAGAGCCTCATTGGCACTCAAACCTATAGGGAATAATGAGTTATTAGTGGTTGAGGGTATTTGGGAGTAGAATTTAACTCCTGGTTCAGCTACTCTCCCTGGCACAAGCATTGCAATAGGGCCTAGAGACCCTTGGGAACTTTGAAGTGTCGTGGGATTCAAAAGGGGCATCGACCTTGAGTGAAATTCTCTCCTTAGCCATTAATTCATTGACACTTGTTATTCTATTTGGGTTTAGTGTTTAATGACAACGAAAGGTGTTCAATGTGGATCATTTTCTATACATAACCACCAAATTTAGTATAACCTTCTTAGTGTTTAAATATTGTTAATCATGTTTCCTTTATTCTTTTCTTGCAAGTTCCCATGCATGATCATGTATATAATATTATCTTTCTAATGACTTTCTCTTTTCTTTTAAACATGTAAAATGATTTGGGCCTCCTGAGTTCTTAAAGAACTCAGGCCCAAGTCCGGCCTTGTAATGTCTCAGAAGGTCTAGAGTTAATTGTTGCTCGTCCTTATATTGCATGGCCTGCCTCTTTGAGGCCCAAAAACCTGAGTTCTTTCTTTCCCTTCACTCTTTTATTTACCACTTTCGTTGTTCTTTAGTTTTACTATTTCGTTATTCTTTATTGTATTCCTGTTGTTTTATCTCACATGTATATAACAAGCATATATTGGATTGAATGCTTTATTTTATCTTTTAATTCATATAAAATAACTTAGGCAAGCCTTAAAGAACCTAGGATTAAAAGAAGCATTATTTAACAATTAATTCTACATCCGCTAATCATGAGTTGTTTATCCACTATACTTTACTAACTCTTCTTAAGATTTTGAAGTCCAAAAAGCGTAATAAATGGCGGCAGTCCCTCTTTCAAAATTAAAACCAAAACTGAATCGCGAGCTTAATTTTCTAAAAGGAAATCAACTCCTTTGTAAAACCAAGGTGTTGCTGCCCCAAACAGGGATTTTCAAATGATTCCTTCAAGCCCAATATTTAAAATCAAGGTATATCTTAGGCTTATTTTCATAACACCTTCACCTCATTAGAGTAATATGAACTTCCATGCTTTAGGAAATAAAGTGTTTTAACTTAGCTTCCCTTTTACACATTTTCATATAACACCACATCTATTAAAGCTCTTTTCAAGCATATATACTAACATTATTTTTCTAAGATCCTTCTATAAACCCATACCTCTTTAAGCTACACTCTTCCTTTATAAGTCCTATGCCCTAATATATGGTAAGTTACACTCTCTAAAAGCTAGTTAAGCATAGTACATACAATTAGTCCTAAATCTAGTCTAAGTCCTATGAAACTACCTCAGGTAGATTTTAAAGGGTGCCTAACATCTTTCCCTTAGAAAAATAAGAACCATTGCCCATAATCTCACCGGTTAGCAGACTAATAAAGAATATGACTATTAGTAATTAAATAGGTACCCTAATACACCTTTAAATATTAGGTGGTGACTCTCTCTTATCAATAACAGAGGAACCACAGGTTGAATCTTGTTTTGACTAGTGCAAAATTGGGTGCAACAAGTAACAAATCTAAACTTAGATTTGAGGGTATTTAACCATGAAAACTACATTATATGAAAGATATTGGGGTGACGTATGGGCTAGGTGACGCGTGTGTGTGCATGCACCAGTGTGCTCATAGTTTGGGAGGCCTTTAGGCTATTACCGGGCTTGTTTTTCTATCATATCATGTTATTCCCATATTCCCTTTATTTGTTTGATTATTGTAATTATGAATCATATCAGACATCATGTCTAGGTTATGTGGTAATGACCCTACCGGTCATTTTGAGTGTTGTAGCCTTATTTCCTAATTTACTACTTATTCTATGCTCAATTTTTGTTATGCGACTTGTCAGGGTAGTTGGTTTGGTTCTGGGAACGTTTCAGAATGAATTGGGACACTTAGTCCTAAGGTTGGAAGCTTAAGTTGAAAGAGTAACTCAGATTTTGACTTATGTGTAACCGACTTTGGAATGGAGTTCTGATAGCTCCGTAGGGTGATTTTGGACATAGGAGTGTGTCCGGATAGTGATTTAGAGGTCCGTAGGTGATTTTGGCTTGAAATGGCAAACGTGGGAAAATGGAAGTTTGGACAATTCAGAAGTTTGACCGAGAGTTGACTTTATGGTTACTAGGCTCACATTTTGGTTTCGGAGGTTGAAATAGGTATGTTGTGTCATTTATGACTTGCGTGAAAAATTCGATGTCAATCGGAGTTGATTTGATAGGTTTCGGCATCGAACGTAGAAGTTCATATGTTCATTACGCTTGAATAGGGCGTGATTTGTATTTTTGATATTGTTTGATGTGATTTGAGGCATCGACTTAGTTTGTATCATGTGTTAGGACTTTTTGCTATGTTTTGTTGAGTCCCGGGGGCCTAGGATGTGATACGGATCGTGTTCGGAGCATTTCGGAACTTGTATGACTGCTGATTTTGCAGGTGCTGGTGTCCTTGTACGCGATTGCGAGAGGAGGGTCGCGATCGCGAAGTGCTAATTTTGGTAGCTGGGATTTTGTTTTATGCGTTCGCGAGCTTGGGTCTGCGATCGCGTAAGTTGGTGAGGCAGTGAATCGCAAACGCGTGGGTAAGGTCGCATTTATGAAGAGGACAAGAGAAGGTCGGGGTTCACCCGCATTGTTCATCACAATTGCGTGAGGTTGTTCGCGATCGCGCAATTCTGGGAAGTCTATGCATCGCGTTCACGTGTGGGATTTTGTGTTCACAGAGAGTAATTTCTGCAGCCTTTGATTTTGTGCTTCGCGATCGCGAAGCGTTTCCCGCAATCGCGAATAAGGGATATCTGGGCAGAATAAAACTCTCAAAAATGATGGTTTGAGTCATTTGTCATAATTTGATTTTGGGAGCTCTGACTGAGGCGATTCTTGGAGAGATATTCAAGGGAGTGATTGGGGTAAGTGATTCTAACTCATTAAATTACATTAATATATTATTGATTTCATCATTTAATTAGTGATTTAGGTTGAAAAATTGGGGAAATATTGTAGACACTTCCTAGGCTTTAATTTGAGGATTTGAAGGTCGAGTTGTGATCGGATTTGAGTAATTTTGGTGTGGTTAGACACGTGGTTGAATGGGTGTTTGGATGTTATTAATTTTTTCAGATTTCGAGACGTGGGCTCGGGGTTGACCTTTGACTTGACTTTTTTATTTTTTTTTTCTTAAGAACTTAGAAATTTCATATGGAATTGATTCCTATAGCTCGTGTTGATTGTATCAAATTATTTGTGGCTAGATTCGAGTCGTTCGGAGGCTGATTCGAGTCGTTCGGAGGCAAGGGCATGTTGGAGTAGAGATTCGCACGGTTTAAAGTAAGTAACACTTATAAACATGGTTCTGAGAGTATGAAACCCTGAATTACATGTTATGTGGTTGGTGTTGAGGTGAGGCACATGTTAGGTAACGGGCGTGTGAGCGTGCATTGTAGGAATTGTGACTCGGTCGATTCCGTGGAACTGTATAGTTGAATAATATTGTTGTTAACCATATATTCTCCATGTGTTAGAGAAATTGAATTGTGATTCATGCTAGAAATCATGCTTAGGCTATATGCTGGTACTGTTGGGACCCATACAGTTCGTGTTGCTATTAAATTACTTGCTTAATTTGCAATTATGTACTCAGTCACAACTATCATGTGCATATCATATCTCAGTCTTTGTTTCCATTTATTGATGCATCATATCATCATTGTTTGGGCTGATTATCATGATACTTGTGATCCCGAGAGATTGGAGAGATTGATGACTGAGTGAAGGCAAGGGCCAGATTGTGAGGATATTTATGGGATCGGGATGCACGCCGCAACAGGATTTATTGATTCATACCATAATTGGCTTATTATAGTTCTTGGCAGGAACCACCCCTCCGGAGTCTGACTTATCTACAGTGAGCGCAGGTACCTACCGAGTGCGAGGGCCGAGAGCGAGTGCCGAGTACGAGTGCCGAGCGATTGCAAGGATTGAGTGGTTGTGAGGAATGAGTGACCGTGAGGATTGAGTGAATGGGAGGATTGAGTGATTGATACTATGAGAGTATGCATATGATTACATCACTATTCTGCATTACAGTTGGCATACATAATTAACATGTAGATATCTAGATGTATCATTCCTCATTTCTGTTACACTTAGCATATTTTAACTATTTAAGCTCTAACGGTTGAACTTGAAAGCATGTCTAAATTCTGTACTGTTATTTATAAATTTAGACTATACATGCTGAGCTGGTCACTTCTTCTAGCCCAAGGTTAGTCTTGTTACTTATTGAGTACATTGGGCCAGTTGTACTCATACTGTGCTCTGCACTTCGTGTGCAGATCTAGGTACTTCTGGGTACGGTGGTTGCTGATTTTGGAGCTTTATCAGTTCAGAAATTTTCGAGGTAGCTCCTTTGGAGCCCACAGACCTTGACTCTCCTCCTTTATATTCTAGTTTTTATTATACTGTTCTATCTTCTTAGACGGTGTTTCAGACTATGTTATGATATAGATGCTCTCTGTACTCAGTGACACCTGGATTTTGCGGGAATATTGTATTGAGTCGCATATTTTCATATCAGTATTTATGAGATTTTTCTCTTAAGCTTATTTTATAATGTTTTCAACTTAAAGAATGTATGGTTTATTGTAGTTGTCAGCTTGCCTACTATTGCGATAAGCGTCATCACTACATGAGAGATTTGGGTCGTGACAAGTTGGTATCATAGCCTAGGTTACATCGGTCTCATGAGTCATGAGCAGGTTCATTAGAGTCTTGCAGATCGGTACGGAGACATCTGTACTTATCTTCGAGAGGCTGCCAAACTGTTAGGAAAACTTCACTTTCTTGTGGTATTCTCGTGTGAATTTGTTGATTCCGAAAACTAAACTTCTGTTAATCTATTCTGTTCTCTCACAGCATGCCAGCTGATGTTGCACCACTTTCATGGCATAAGTTCTCCGTTCTCTTCTTGGAAAAGTTTATGCCACCGACCCACAGGGAGGAATTGCGTAGGCAGTTTGAGCAGCTACGCTGAGAGGGCATGTCTGGGACCCAGTACGAGATGAGATTTCAGAGTTGGCCCATCACGCTATTTGGTTGGTTACCACAGAGAGGGGGAGGATAAGGACATGCATTGATGGCCTCAACTATCAATTGCGTTTTGTTTTGACTCGGAAGAATGCATCAGGTACTAGGTTCGACGATGTGGTTGATATTGCTCGGCGGCTAGAGTTATTCCTCATTCAGGAGCAAGAGGAGATGGAGGCGAAGAGGCCTCGTGGTTCGGGTGGTTTCAGCGGTGTTCCTTCTGGGGGCAGTCCTACAACGGCAAGGGTCGTTTTTATAAGCCCGCTCAGATGTCTTGTCCGGTTCATCGGGGCTCATCAGTTAGACATGGTTCATACAGTGCTCGTCCGGGTCAGTCATCTCTTAGTGTTCTCCCAGCTCAGAGTTCATCACGTGCTCCATCGGTTCAGGGTTCATCTGTGCCAGGTCCTTTTAGTAGTTATTCTGCTACTCGGGCTTGATTCAGTCCCCACCACCAGTTCAGTAGAGGGGGAATGCGGCGCCTTCCGCAGTAGTTACTTCACCACCCGCCCAGCCAGTTTGGGTGGGGCTCAGGAAACTAGAGGTTGCCCTAGAGGGGGAGGCCAATCAGGTGGTGGTCAGGCTCAATTCTATGCTATTCCTGTCGGGCCAAAGGTCGCTCCTTCAGATGTAGTGATCACAAGTATTATTTCTGTGTGCCACAGAGATGATTCCACATTATTTGACCCTGTTTCTACTTATTCCTATGTATCATCCTATGTTACTCGTTATTAGGATATGCCCCATGACTCCTTAGTTTCACCTATTCATATATCTACACCGGTGGGGGATACTATTGTTGTGGACTGTTTGTATCAGTTGTGTGTGGTGACCAGTGAAGGATTGGAGACTAGAGTTGATCTCATATTACTTAGTATGGTTCATTTCGACATGATTTTGGGTATGGGTTGGTTGTCTCCATGTCATGTTATTCTGGATTGTCACGCTAAGACCGTGACGTTGGCGATACCAGGGTTGCCAAGGATCGAGTGGAGAGGTTATTTGGATTATGTTCCCAGCAGGGTGATTTCATATTTGAAGGCCCAAAGGATGGTTGGGAAGGGGTGTTTTTCTTTTTTGGTGTTTGTACGAGATGTTGGTGCTGATACTCCTACATTGATTCTGTCTCGGTGGTGCGATGCTTTACGGATGTGTTTCCTGCAGATTTATTGGGCATGCCGCCCGACATGGATATTGATTTTGCTATTGACTTGGTGTTGGAAACTCATCCCATTATATCCCTCCTTATCATATGGCACCAGCAGAGTTGAAGGAATTGAAAGAGCAACATCAGGAGCTTCTTGATAAGGAATTTATTAGGCCTACTGTGTCGCGTTGGGGTGCACTAGTTTTGTTTGTGAAGAAGAAGGATGGTACTATGCGGATGTGCATCGACTATAGGTAGTTGAACAAAGTTATAATCAAGAACAAGTATCCTTTGCTGCACATTGATGATTTATTTGACCAGCTTCAGGGAGCGAGGGTGTTCTCTAAGATCGATTTGAGGTATGGACATCACCAATTGAAGATTCGGGAATCGGATATTCTAAAGACGGTATTTGGGACCCTCTATGGTCACTATGAGTTCCTTGTGATGTCTTTTGGGTTGACCAATGCCCCAGCAGCATTCATGCATCTGATGAATAGTGTATTCTAGCCATATCTTGATTTGTTTTCATAGTATTCATTGATTATATGCCGGTGTACTCACGTAGCCAGGAGGATCATGCCTAGAATTTGAGGAATCTACTACAGAGGTTGAGGGAGGAAAAGCTTTTTGACAAGTTCTTCAAGTGTGAGTTTTGTCTTAGTTCGGTGGCGTTCATGGGGCACGTGGTGTCCAACGAGGGGATTAAGGTGGATCGAAAGAAGATATAGGCGGTAGCAAAGTTGGCCTATGTCATCTTCAATTACTGAGATTTGGAGTTTTCTCGGCTTGGACGGATATTATCGTTGCTTTGTGGAGGGTTTCTCGTCCATTGCAACGCCTTTGACCAAATTGACCCAGGAGGGTGCTCCATTCAGGTGGTCGGATGAGTGTGGGGAGAGCTTTCAGAAGCTCAAAGCCGCCTTGACCATAACTCCATATCTAGTTTTTCCTTCAGCGTCAGGCTGATGTAGGAGGGTAAAGTGATATCTTATGCTTTGTGTCGGTTGAAGCCTCATGAGATGAATTACCTTGTTCATGATTTGGAGTTGGCAGCCATCGTCCATGCATTGAATATTTGCAGGCATTATCTCTACGATGTGTCTTGTGAGGTGTTTATGGATCATCGGAGTGTCCAGCACTTGTTCAAATAGAAGGATCTAAATTTGAGGCATCAAAGATAGTTCGAGCTGCTAAAGCACTATGATATTACTATTCTGTATCATCCCGGGAAGGCCAATGTGGTGGCCGCTGCCTTGAGTCGTAAGGCGGTGAGTATAGGTAGCCTTGCATTCAGTCCTGTTGGTGAGAGACCAGTTGCATCAGATGTCCTGGCCTTGGCCACCCAATTCATTAGATTAGATGTTTCGGAGCCCAGTCAGGCTATAGCTTGTGTAGTTTCTCGGTCTTCCTTATATGGTCGCATCATAGAGTGTCAATATGGCGATCCCCATTTTCTTGTCCTTAAGTATACGGTTCGTCACAGGGATGCCAATGATGTTACTATTGGAGATGGTGGGGTGTTGTGGATGCAGGGTTGGATTTGTGTGCCCCCAATATAGATTAGCTGCATGAGTTGATTCATGAGTAGGCCCATAGTTCACAGTATTCCATTCATTCGGGTGCCGCAAAGATGTATTAGGACTTGAGGCAACACTAATGGAGGAGGAGGATGTAGAAGGGTATAGTGGGGTTTTTGGCTCGATGCATACATTGTCAATAGATGAAGTACGAGCTTCAGAGATTGGGCGGATTGCGTTAGAGGCTTGAGATTCCGGAGTGGAAATGGGAGCGTATCACCAAGGATTTTGTAGTCAGGCTCCCACAGACGTCGAGGAAGTTGGATTCTATTTGGGTGATTGTGGATCGGTTGACCAAGTCAGCGTATTTCATTAAAGTTGGGACTACTTATTATTTCGATCGGTTGGCTGAGATCAACATTCGCGAGATTTTTTGCCTTCACGGTGCGGTGTCCATCATTTCAGATCGAGGCACGCAGTTTACATCGCATTTTGGGAGAGAAGTGCAGCGAGAGTTAGTCACACAGGGCGAGTTGAGTACATCATTCCATCCTCAGATGGACGGATAGTCTGAGCGCACTATTCAGATATTGGAGGATATGCTACGTGCTTATGTCATAGATTTTGGGGGTTCATAGGATTAGTTTCTGTCGCTAACTGAGTTTGCCTATAACAACTACTACCAATCGAGCATTCAGATGGCTCCATATAAGGCTTTGTATGGGATACGGTGCTGGTCTCTCGTGGGTTGGTTTGAGCCGGGTGAGGCTAGGCTATTAGGTACTGACTTAGTTCGGGATGCTCTGGACAAGGTAAAGTTGATTCAGGATCTACTTCGCACGATGCAGTCTAGATAGAAGAGCTAAGCCGATCGAAAGGTTCATGATATTTCTTACATGGTGGGGGAAAAGATACTACTCAGAGTTTCTGCCATGAAGGGTGTTATGAGGTTCGAGAAGAAGGGCAAGTTGATCCCTCAGTATATTGGGCATTTTGAGGTGCTTGAGAGGATTAGGGAGGTGACTTACAAGCTTGCATTGCTGCCTAGTCTATCGAGTGTTCATCCAGTCCTTCACGTATCCTTGATCCAGAATTATGTCGGCATTCCGTCTAATGTTTTAGATTTCAGCAC
Source organism: Nicotiana otophora (assembly GCA_000715115.1). Classification (NCBI taxonomy): domain Eukaryota; kingdom Viridiplantae; phylum Streptophyta; class Magnoliopsida; order Solanales; family Solanaceae; genus Nicotiana; species Nicotiana otophora. Next base: position 37,029 of record AWOL01S0049826.1, read on the forward strand.
CGTTCAATTAGATGGTGATTTGACTTATCATGTGAAGCCGGTGGATATATTAGATCGGCATCAAAGGTTGAGGTCAAAGAACATAGCTTCAGTGAAGGTACAATGGTGTCATGACCCAACTGGAGGGTCATGACTAGCACCCGGGCCATACTTGCCGAGCACCAACGTACTTTTTATCTAACCTTCCTTATTATCTTTAAGGGCCGACAAGATCAATATAAATGGTAGACATGGATCATGAACATCCAACAATGAAAGATAATGCCATGAACATATATAACATGGGATGACAAGACTGTCAAGAAACCATATATAAGGTACGAGCTACCATGCTTCCATGAAAGACTATACAACAAAAATCAGCCGACAAGGCATTCCAAACCATACATGAGTCGACACCTGTCTATGAGCCTCTAAAGGAACATAAGTGCTACAACATTGCTGGAACAGGGCCCCGACATACCCATAATGTCTATAACAAAAATGCATACCAAGACCACGGCAAGTCCGGAGAAGGGATCTTGCCAGTAACCACTGAACCGGATAGCCTACTGTGGGGGGGAGCTGTGTCTACCTATCTATCAGGACCTGCAGCATGACATGCAGCGTCCACAAATAAAAAGGACATCAGTACAAATAAAGTACTGAGTATGTAAGGCAAGAAAGCATAAGTAAGAACAGTAATGTAAA
>AWOL01S0049829.1:3524-28568 GCA_000715115.1 Nicotiana otophora
AAATTTCGCATTTGACACAATTCTTGTCATAAGCGAAGATGCCAACGATGACGTATTATTGACACTTGATGTAGATTCTTCTTGTTTATTATTTTTCATTTTGACACAAATATTATTTAGTAGCTGACGACACAAATCAAGATTATTTTCTTTCTGGTGTGGAAGATCAGACTAAGCTGCAACCACAGAGCATACTCAGACAGAACATTGACTCAATTACCAAGATAGATTTTTTCTGATGTGGAAGATCAGACTATACTGCAACCACAGAGCATACTTAGACAATACCTTGGCTCTGATACCAATTGTTGCGGAAGCCAAATGTATATAGTGTGAATGAGTCACAACTATTATACCAAAGATTATGACAACCGCTAAATAATAAACAAGACAATAAGACAACAATAAAAGAACACCAGAATTTACGAGGTTCGGCCAATTTTGTCTACTTCCTCGGACACAATCAATATTTTATTCCACTCCAAAATTACAAGTGAAATAATACTAAAGAGAGAAGATACAAATGCCTTAAGAAGATAAAAAAGGCAAATGAGAGGTGTGTTTAAATCCTAAACATTAGGCCTCCTTTTATAGGATGAAATTTCCATTCAAAATTGTCATCCACCGATGTGGGACTTTTGACAATTTCAACAGTAAGAGACCATTTCGAAGCTGAAATCGACAAAAGAAGGCAAGAACATGAGGTACCACTTATACGTTTATATGTTATGTGTGAGGATACAGTAATATTTTAACTTCAGAAGAAAATTATAAATACGTTATGTGAGATATATACAATAGTATTTTAACTTCAGTAGAGTTATAAAACGATTCGGACGAAGCATACAGACATGACAAGATTTTTTTATTGTAGATTATTTTAGTATTAAAATAATTATGAATGCGTATTATGTAACATAAGAGGTAAGAATTTTATAGTATAAGATAATCATTTTAATCTGATTTGGCATTTGACACTATCTTTTTTCTTATTGAAATCTGTTTGGGTTATGGGACAAATTACATTAAGGGGTCGTTTGGTAGGATACATTAGAGAAAATAATGTATGCATTAGCTTTTGATATTACTAATTTTTTGTTTGGTATACTTTTTCATCCTATGTATTATAAACACAAGTATTAGTTATGCAACCTATTTGGTATTATCCTACGGATAACTAATACATAGCAAATTATGGTATACCTAAGCTATTAATGCATGTACATTAGCATGGAAAAATACAAAATTATCCTTAAAGTCCCCTAAAGAATATGGAGGGCATTTTTGTAAACAATTAATTTTATTAAAAATTATGCAATGCATTTTAATTTTAAATACACCGCTCCAAATAGTGGATAAGAAATTATCTCTGCGTAACTAATGCTTGCATTACTAACTATGCATTACTAATCCCTACATTAGTAATACATCTTATTCCGCACTATTCTTATACACCCTATCAAACGACTCATAGGGAGAAATGAATCTAAAGTGGGTATGGTCCATTTAAGCTGATGTGACATTAGGGGTTTGAGCCAAAATGAATTTTAAGTGAGAGTAACAAAGTTTAATTACTTTTAAGTGATAAAAAATAGTTGAGTGATGTTAGTGAAAGTGAAAGATAATTGAATAACCTTCCGCAAAATTAACCAGTAAATTATTAGAAGTTCTGATGGACGTGAAAGTTTGTCTTGCATGCACTAGTCACGATGGATCCTCATGACTTTAGTATAAAAATGTCATAATTTTCTAACATATTTGTCCTGAATCCTGTTAACAAGTTTTAACGCGCAACCTTTTTTTTTCTTTTGCTAAACTTATGTAAACGGAATCAAAAAATTAAATAATGATACGAAAATATCCTATATGAGGATATCACTTGCTTTCAAGTTCAACATACAATGCTTTGGGACCACGGTACAATAATTTCCTTTGTCAAGCTGGCTGAAAGAGGTCTTGTCTTACATTATTAGAAGCTATTCCTAGTCGATAGTACAATGAATTTTCAAGCCTATTTTTGCCTCATAGTAAGCCATCTTTTTATAGTAAAACTTTTGGTGTCTAGAAGATTTGTAAGTTAGAGTTCATTCGAACTGAAATGGTTAAGATTGTGTACATGCCTTAAACAGTCCATTGAATTAATGTTCAAATAATACATTTTGAATTCGACGAATCAAGTGGGATTGTAATAGACTCTAATTTTTAAAATTTGATCAACGAATCAGCCTTTTTTTTTTTTTTTGAAAAGAAAGAAAAACTAATTCAAGAAAAAAAATACTTATTGGTAAGTAGCGCATGCGTCATCAACTTTGAGAAGAATTAAAGTAGTATAATAAGGCATCGTCGAAAATGCTTATATCTTCCAGATTTTGCTATTTATATTACATGGAATATATATATATAAGTTGTGTGAAGATATATATATATATATATATCTTCACACAACTTTCTCAATTGCTGCAAACTTGCAGACCCAAAGTCTATATTTTTCCCAAAAAATTATAGTAATAATGCACACTATTTCTTGAAGATTTTATGTCTTTTGAAATATTGCATTTTTTTGTTAACAACTAAGTAACTGTTATAAGATCGAACAATATGTGTTTTAGGTGAAGAGTATGTTGAAAGTGCGCAACTTACGTTTGTATACGGGTAAAATCGGGCCCGTTCAATATCTCGGTTTTCCGATAAGACAAACGGGACTGGAACGTGATCATAAGGAATCAGAGTCTGGGAAAACCTCTTGCATCGGGGATCGAGTAAAACATCCGCCCTCGGAAGCATCGGGCCACATCTCTCGGGTCTGGTTCGAATCCCTCGACTTCGGAGAGCATTACCAAATGGCCGAACACGACTACCAAAGAGCCGTGACATCCGTGCCCAATCGGATGTCATGGCATAAATCTCGGTCCGTATCAGCAGTGAATCAGTGATTAGCATAAAGAGAGATTTTTATCTTTTTTTTTAGAATTGTACTTAGGGTGAAACTCCCCTACTATATAAAGGGGAAACTAACTGTTCATTAGGGGCATTGTAACATGCATATCAAGGCAATTTATTTCAATTCTCTTTGTTGTTCAAAGTTCTTATTCTTGTTCTTGAGTTCTTCATAAGTATAAGCTTGGAATCGAGGGCATGTTCTTCGTCAAGCCATCAACCGAGCTCGAAATCACCCTTATCATTGGTTTGGTCACCTATTTCATTTTTCATTTGCTTAATCTAACGTCATTAATCACTCGTATCGAATTAATCCATATATCCTTAAAACCATACATAAATTCAATTGTTATCCGTTTTTTAGGATAAACAGTTTGGCGCTCACCGTGGGGATAGGGATAATAGTGGTAATTTGATACAAATTCCCATAACACACTATATTTTACACTTGTTCTTTGAGATTTTAATTTCAGGTCAAATTAAAAATGTCGAACTCTCAATCTGCTCCTTTGAACATTAATGCTGAGTCTGGCCACCAGGACGAGAACAACAATGTAGTACCCAACAACGAGGTGCCCCATATTGACCCCAACGGAGTTCTATTCACTGATCCGATCGATGCTAACTCACATGTAGCTATCGACACACACTTACCTACCGACCCTAAAAATAGCGTTCGCGGGGGAGCCCGGTCGATGCCCCGATGTACACACGACGGCGAAGGTGATGGGATCAATTTGCGGGTGATCTTCGAAATGTTACAGGCTCAACAGGTAGCGATAGCCCAGTTGCAGAACCAAAGTCGCGCCCCTAGTAGAGTTGATCCCGAACCATCCCGGGAAAACACTCGCAGAAATGAATCGGCCATAGAAAGGCCAGGTGAAGTTGAACCCGGAAACAACCCCGAGATAATAAAGATGCTTGAGGAACTGAAAAAATGGGTGGAATTGGGAGAAAGGAAAATCGAAGCCAACGACAAAAAAATAGAGACCTATAACTCCAGGGTTGATCAAATCCCCGGAGCACCCCCGATATTGAAAGGCTTGGATTCCAAGAAGTTCGTTCAAAAACCTTTCCCTCTGAGTGCAGCTTCGAAATCGATCCCAAAGAAGCGTTGTATGCCCGAAATTCCAAAGTTTAACGGGACCACTGATCCGAATGAACACTTAATCTCCTACACGTGTGCCATCAAGGGAAATGACTTGGAAGATGACGAAATCGAGTCGGTTTTACTGAAAAAGTTCGGGGAAACCCTATCTAAAGGAGCAATGATATGGTATCACAACCTGCCCCTTAATTCTATTGATTTGTTTGCTATGCTTGCAAATGCCTTCGTAAAAGCTCATGCCTGGGCCATCAAAGTCGAGATCAAAAAATCAGACCTGTTTAAAGTCAAGCAAAGAGATAACGAAATGATCAGGGAGTTCGTGTCGAGGTTCCATATAGAAAGGATGGATCTGCCCTCGGTTGCGGACAATTGGGCTGTTCAAGAATTCACTCAAGGACTCAACACCCAAAGATCTTTGGTTTCATAGCAAATGAAATAGAATTTGATAGAGTACCCAGCGGTAACTTGGGCTGACGTCCATAACATGTATCAATCGAAAATCAGAGTGGAGGATGATCAGCTCGGAGCCCCCTCTAGGTCAGTGTATCCCATCAGAACTAATGACAGGTCTAAAAGAGTCGTCGATCATGAACCAAGACCAAGCAAAGATCGGTACCAACCGTATAGAGAAGATCGAAGGGGCAGTGGATCCGGACGTAGCGAGGAATGCAAAAAGAAGCGATCAATACTGCTGGCATTGTATTAGCCATCGGACGCATCAAAGATACCAAGTGGCCTTGGCCATTACAGTCTGATCCTGCCCAAAGAGACCCTAACCTGATGTGTAAGTATCATGGCACCCACGGCCACAAGACCAAAGACTGCCGACAGCTAAGGGAAGAAGTGGTCCCGTCATTCAATAACGGACACCTCCGGGAGTTTCTGAGTGATCGTGCCAAAACTCACTTCAGGAATAGGGACTCCAACAACCAGACCGAGTAGGAGGAACCTCAACACGTCATTAACATGATCATCGGTGTAGTTGACAATCCCCAGGGGCCAATGCTGAAGCGCACTAAGGTGTCCATTATAAGGGAAAAGCAAACCCGAGATTACATGCCAGAGGGGATCATCTCTTTCAATGATGAAGACGCTGAAGGCATCGTGCAACCGCATAACGATGCCCTAGTAATTTCTACACTCATAAATAAATCTCGAGTTAAGCGTGTGTTGATTGATCCAGGTAGCTCTACCAATATCATCAGATCGAGGGTCGTAGAGTAGTTGGGTCTACAAGACCAAATAATGCCTGCGATCCGGGTCTTAAACAGATTCAACATGGCATGTGAAACTACTAAAGGGGAGATAACCCTACCAGTGAACATTGCCGGAACCATTCTGGAAACGAAGTTCTACGCCATCGAGGGAGATATAAGGTACAACGCTTTCGAAAGGCTATGGATTCACAACATGAGGGAAATACCCTCGATACTGCACCAGGCATTGAAGTTCCCCACACCGGGAGGGATCAAAACAATTTACGGAGAACAGTCGGCCGCAAAAGAAATGTTCGCGGTCAATGAGGTGATCCCGATATCCGCTCTCTCGACATCAAAGAACCCGAAAGCGATTGGGAAGGAAGAAACTAAATACCAATCACAGATACCGGCCCGATCGAACTCGAGAAGCAAAAATCGGGCGAGGATGATGATTACGGAGTTCCCAGGTCGTTTATTGCCCCTGACAATCGATGCCACCAAGTCAATGGTCGAGGAGCTGGAGCAAGTCATATTGATCGAACACTTGCCCGATGGGAAGGTATACCTGGGTACGGGGTTAACTCCCGAGCTCAGGAAAAAACTCATTGAATTCCTTATAGCTAACGTAGATTGTTTCTCTTGGTCCCATCTTGATATGATAGGGATCCCGTTAGAAATAACTACTTACAAGCTGAGCTTGGATCCGAAGTTCCACCCGGTTAAACAGAAGAGGAGGCCTCAGTCCGAAATCAAGCATGCATTCATCAAAGACGAGGTATCAAAAATCCTTAAAATAGGTTCCATTCGGGAAGTTAAGTACCCGGATTGGTTAGCTAACGTAGTGGTAGTGCCTATAAAGGGAAATAATTTAAGAATGTGCATAGATTACAAAGACTTGAACAAGGAGTACCCTAAAGACTCTTTTCCTTTGCCTAATACCAATCGCATGATCGATGCAACAGCCGACCATGTGACACTCCTCTTTCTCGACGCCTATTCCGGGTACAACCAAATCCGGATAGACCCGGGTGATCAATAAAAAACTTCCTTCATTACTAAATTTGGCACCTATTGTTATAATGTAATGTCGTTTGCCACTTAGCAACGCCTAGTAAACTGGATGTTCGAAGAGCAAATAGTAAAATCAATGGAAGTTTACATTGACGACATGTTAGTTAAGTCCCTGCGACCAGAGGACCATTTGGAACATTTGCAGGAAACTTCCGACATACTGAATAAATACAATATGAAGCTGAACCTGGAGAAATGCGCAATCGGGGTCGGGTCCAAGAAGTTCCTTGGATTCATGGTGTACAACCGGGGAATTGAAATCAATCCCGATAAAATCAAAACTATAGAAGACATCACCGTGGTGGACACTGTCAAGGTCATTCAAAGGCTAACCGGGCGCATAGCTGCCCTGGGTTGGTTCATATCAAGGTCCTACGATAAGATCCATCAGTTCTTTTCATTATTGAAGAAGGAGAATAACTTTTCATGGACCCTGGAGTGTCAGCAATCTTTGGAAGAAATCAAACGGTACCTTTCGAGTCCACCTTTACTTCATACTCCGAAGGCAGACGAGAAGTTATACCTGTACTTAGTGGTATCCGAGATAGCGGTAAGTGGATTCTTAGTCTGGGAGGAGGAAGGTACGTAATTTCCTATCTATTATGTTAGCAGGACCCTAGGCTAGGCTGAAACAAGGTATCCTCACCTGGAGAAATTAGTGCTTGCTTTGCTAAGCGTCTCCGAGAAGTTAAAGCTATATTTTCAATGCCATCCCATAAGTGTCGTAACTACTTAACCATTGAGGAATATAATGCACAAACCCGAGATCTCGGGATGATTGGCCAAATGGGCCGTGAAAATTAACGGGTATGATATCGAATATCGACCCCGAACTGCCATCAAATCTCAAATTTTGGCAGACTTCCTGGCCGACTTCACGCCGGCTAATACCCGAAGTCGAAAAGGAATTGTTGTTAACCTCAGGGACCTCTTCGAAAATCTGGACCCTTTTTTACGGACAGTGCATCGAACGCAAAGGGGTCCGGACTCGGCATCGTGTTGAAGCTGCCTATGGGTAGCGTAGTTAGGCAATCTATTAGAACTGTGAAATTGACTAATAATGGGGCCGAGTATGAGGCCATGATTGTAGGTTTCAAATTGGCTAAAAGCCTGGGGGCTGAAGTGATCGAAGCGAAATACGATTCCCTCCTTGTGTCAAATCAAGTCAATGGGACATTAGAAGTGAAAGAGAAACGAATGCGAAGATACCTGGATAAAATACAGGTAACTCTACATCGGTTCAAGTAATGGACCCTACAACACGTACCCTGGGATCAAAATAGCAAAGTCAATGCTCTGGCTAACTTCGGGTCATCAGTCGATGATGATGAATTCAGCTCGGGAACGGTCGTACAACTCATGAAATTAGTAGTGGAAGAAGGCCATGCTGAGATGAACTCAACAAGTTTAACCTGGGACTGGAGAAACAAGTATATAGATTACTTGAAGACTGGGAAGTTTCCCTTAGATCCCAAAGTATCGAGAGCTCTGCGCACGAAGGCAGCCAGGTTTAGCCTGTCCAAAGACACTCTGTTCATAAGAACGTTTGTTGGCCCGCTCGCCATATGCTTGGGGCCGGGAGACATGAATATATTTTGAGGGAAGTTCACAAAGGCACTTGTGGAAACCATTCGGGGGCAGAATCGTTGGTTCGTAAGATAATCAGAGCCAGCTATTACTGGATCGACATGGAGAAAGATGAAAAAGACTTCGTGCGAAAATGCGACGGCCGTCAAAGGCACGCACTAATGATCCATCAACTCAGGGAGTTATTCATTCGGTCCTGTCACCTTGGCCATTCATGAAATGGGGAATGGACATCGTCGGTCCCTTACCATGGGCACCCGGTAAGGCTCAATTTATATTATTTATGACTGACTATTTTTCTAAATGGGTCGAAGCTCAAGCTTTCGAGAAGGTCCAGGAAAAAGAAGTCATCTACTTCATTTAGGACCATATAATATGTCGGTTTGGTATACCGTCCAAGATAATATGTGATAACGGGAAACAATTCATCGGGAGCAAGGTATGCAAATTTTTTGAGAACCATAAGATCAAAAAGATCTTGTCAACACCCTATCCCCCTAGTGGTAACGGACAGGTGGAGTCGACGAACAAAACCATCCTTCAAAACCTTAAGAGAAGGTTGATCAATGCCAAAGGAAAGTGGAAGGAAATTCTTCCCGAAGTAATACTGAACACCCAAAACCCGAATGAAGGGAAACTGGGACCAAATTGGAAAAGACTATATCGAGTCATCGGTATTACCAATAAAGGTTCGTATGAACACGAAGCAGGAAACGGCACACAGCTACCGAACAACTTGAACGTGACCCACTTAAAACGATATTACTGCTAAGGTACGACCTCATTCGCTTTTCTTTTAATATTACGAATTGGATAACACTTGCAGGCAACAACCGAAGGAGAATATAGCCGTTAGGTCTAAAACCACGCGTTGAACTCTTTTTTTCTTGAACCGATTTTCTCCCAAATGAGTTTTCCAGCAATGTTTTTAACGAGGCAACAATAAACCGTGCTAACTTAGAGTCGAAGACCGATTTTAAATCAGAGTCAATGGTCGCTTCAACAGTATCCGAGCCCACTCGAAGACCGACCTCAAATACTGGGGGCCATCACCCTCAGGTCATCATTTTTAGCAAAGAAGGAAACTATGTGCTCGAACAGTCAAGGCTCGATGGTTAGGATTTATTGTAAGGGCCAAACAGTCAAATAAAATTTGACCGTGCCCGCGTAGGTCACCTCGGCCATAATACGATCTTTTACATGCTTACAATCTTGTACGTTACACACAGAAATGAAAAAACGTTTCTACCTTGATAATAAATATTTTTTGCTTCTAAAACTATCGAGCCTAAGGGATATTTCTACCCGGTAACTATCGAGCCCAAGGACCACCCTTATCCGAGCACAAAGGGCTACCCCCACTCAGGGACTTACATTCGAGATAAGATCGAGCGGCTTGGTTTATCGAAACCCGGAGGCAAAACACCTATTAGACAGTTCCCAAACCTAAAAGGCTACGGCCACCCTGAAAACGGCTCAGAGATGTCCGAAGCCCGTAATCAAAACATAAGGCCTTCAACAAAATTCTAAACATGTTCAAAGGTTACCCTCGGCAAAGATACAGTCTAACAACATTTAAAGAAGCATATTGGGGAAATTTTCGTTCACTCCGAGCTTACACAGGTTCGAGCAAAAATTGCATCGTGGATAGGTCTTGTTCGGACCTCCGAAAAGCAACTTATTACTACGTTTGATTTTGTGCTAAGGCATTAAAAAATTATATGCAATCGTAAAAAGATGCTATGATAATAGACTTGCACATTGCCGAAAGGGAAAACTTTTATATTCCGGAATATCTTTCCAAAGGCCCAACAAAAATGGCCTCAATAAAATATATGTACATGATACAAAAAACAAAACAAAATAATCCTAAGGCATCTACGCCTGATCTTCTCCATATCTCGACTCGTCACCAGAGTCGTCGGTGCCTTCGGGTTCTACGGAGCCCTCTGAGCCTTCTTCATCTTCGAGTTCAGCTAGCTTTTTGGCCTCGACCTCAAGTCTTTTCGCCTCCTCGATCTCGGCCGACAGGTCGAAGCCTCGGGCATGGATCTCGTCTAGGGTCTCCCTCCATGATAGCCGCCTCACCTACTCAACAGTAGTCTTCAGGCAAGCCTCGGCTGCTTTGTCATCGGCCCTATACTGGGCCACTATCTCTTCAGCATCGGCGGAGGTTGTGCGTAGCTGAGACTTTATAGCTTCACAATCATTATTGATGGCATATCGCTCTGCCAGAGCCGAGCTCAATTGTGATCGGAGTTCATCATTCAATTGGGACCGCTTATCGGATTTTTCTTTCACTACCCGGAGTTGAACCTCTACCGATCCTAGTTATGCCTGGGATGTTTCCTTCTCCGAAGCGAGCCGATCCATTTTGCTCTTCCAACCATCGGCCATGGCTTGGACCTCAACCATTTTAGCTCGGAGTTGGTCGATCTGGTCAATCTTCTGCTGAACCTACGATGATTGGTCGTTAGTCACCATGGCTAAGTCTTTATTGCTCACTTAAAAAACCTTTACCTTTTCGACCAGATCAGCATGTTCCCGCCTCACGATCGAGGTCTCCTTCTGAGCCTTATCCAACTCGCCCTGTAGGTCCTTGATGGCCCCTTCGTGTTGCTCGCTGAGAAGCTTGTACATAACTCTTTTCTGGGCAAGCTCATTGACCTGAAGCTCGAGCTGGTTAAACTCAGTTCGATACCAAATAAATCTTCCGTACAAAAAGGTAAAAGGGAAAAAAACATGAGAAATATCAAAAACTAAGTCAAAGTTCGAAAGAGCATAATGATGCCTTAACTGATTCAGCGCCTGCTTCACTTCGTTGAACAGGCATGGCACGTCCACCTCATTCATTTTTGCCTAGTCTTCTTCGGTCACCAGGCATCGGAGGTAGCTTGTTACCCCCATAGGAGCAGAAAGAACTCGGGCAACCTTAGGGACAGCAATGATTATCGACCTCTTACGGCCGGGATCCATACTCGGGGCGGGGAACTGGTTGATTAACTTTGGGATCGAGTTCAGCCCGCCGACTTCTGAAGACGGATCATTTCTCGAAACTTCCAGGTTGCCCAGCCTGGAAAAGTCTTCCAAAATGGACGAGTCCACGCCTTCGAAAAAAGGAACGAATGGGATCGTCCACGCTATGAGCCCCTTCGTTAGACCTCTCCTTTCCTGCCCGGGCCTTCTCGACCATGGACTCAGTATAGGAAGGCGACCCTAAAATCTCTATTACACCGGGCGCCTCCTTCAGAGCGTTGCCGGCATCTCGGGAAGTCTCAGCCCCGATCTCCTCATCAACCTCACGGGTTTGAGGGAGATCAAACTCATGGATCTCCTCCTCAATAGCTGCCTGCTCCTTGTGAGAAATCGGCTCGTGGGCCACGAAAAATTGTCTTCCTCGGTCTCATCCCCGAGCCGATGAAGCGAGTTTGAGTTGGGTGCTCAGGAGCTAGAACTTTCCTTTGGCTTACGGGTCAACCTTCTCTTTGGCTTATTCTTCTCTAAGCTCGGGGAGCCTGAAGCCTTCCATTTTTTCTTTTCCCCCGCTGTAGCCTCGAGCTTCCCCAAAGCGAAGAGGTCAACAGACAAGGACACATCCTCATCCCCTCCTGAAGTCTTGAGTTCAATGGTCTTAGGCAAACCTGCAAAAAGAAAATTGAAGAAAAGAGAATAAATACGATGTGAATGGGAGAGCCCAATGTTACCTATTCGGGGAAGGGTCTTGCCCTGAGAACGGGCCTCCCACCGGCCCTTCGAGAGTTATGTCATGTGCACTAGGAATAAGGCATCTGTGAACAAATGCCCTCGATCCACTCCTTGAGCCGAGGGATAGCATTTGGGACTCGAGCGACGGCTGCACCACCACAAGTACCAATGAGAAAAAAGGAGATGAATGTAAACTTGGCGTTTAAAGGGAAACTGTACTTACGAGATGCATTCCACTTCTCGTGGAATGGCATGAACTCGAGGGGAATCAAGTCTTTGGTCTTCACCCGAACAAAGTGTCCTTGCCAGCCCCGGTCCTGGCCCTCATCGATACTCAAAAATGGGACTTTGCTGGCCCGGCGTGTGAACTTTATTAGTCCCCCTCGGAAGTTTCAGGGACTGTATAGGTGGAGTATGTGATCGATGGTGAATCGACGAGATTCAGTCTTGTTCACAAAGTAACGAAGAAGGATCACGATCCTCCACAGCGATGAGTGGATCTGACCGAGGCATACTTCGTACCTCTTTCAGAAGTCCAAGATAACCGGGTCCACCGGGCTCAATGTGAAGGGATAAGTGTAAATACTTAGATACCCCTCTGTATGGGTAGTGATGGTGTCCTCAGGCCCGAGGACTACTACATCCTTACCCTTCCAATTGTAGTCCCCTCGGACCACGGGAAGGACGTCTTCGGTAATGGAGCATATATACCTTGATATTCCTTCACCCGGCCCGCACCGATGAGGGATTTTCGACAAAAAGTTCATATGCGACTGAGCAGCCCCTGGGGATGAACATTTTCAAGAGAGGCTAGGGAGCCGATTCATTGGTAGCTGCACCAAGAGCAAACATCTCGAGGATGACTATATCAGAAGTGACCGCCTCGATTTCAGCAGTCATTTGGGAAGAAAAAGAAGCAACTTGTTGAGGAACAAATTTAGATATTTTAGCCATTGTTATCTGAAAAATCTTGAAAGGTCTAAGAAAAGGTTTTGAAAAATGAAGAGTCAAGTGTGCTGCTTTGGGTAAAGACTATGTAAAAACCCAAAAATTACTAAGAAATTTTGAAGAAAGTAGGTAAAGATATGGAAGTATGAAGAAGGTGAGTAACATCTTTACGAATCGAAGGTAGAAGCTTGGTCAAACGGTGAAAAATGAACGAAGCATGAACACTTTTATACAGGTTTCGTGATGCTACGCATTTAGAGATGACCTGCCGATGGCTGATACGTGTTCGAAGTCAGAACGATGCAATTCACACGACGTTGCCAGCTTCTTTGTCATTTCTGTTGCGGCGTATTAAAGAAGGAGATGAAAAGCATTTGTTGTTTCTCATCATTTTGGTAAACCTCCTCTCTAAGAAACGAGTGGACTATCTGTATACAGGTAAAATCGGGCCCATTGAACATCTTGGTTTCCCGGTAAGACAAACGGGACTGGAACGTGATCATAATGAATCGGAGTCTAGGCGAAAAACCTCTTGCATCAGTGATCGAGCAAAACATCCGCCCTCGGAAGCATCGGGGCCACATCCCCCGGGTCCGGTTTGAATCCCTCAACTTCGGAGAGCATTACTGATCTCGTCCAATTTCACTCCTCCCTTTGAGGTTATGAAAACGGTCGATGCAATAGTAATACCCAACAAGAGTCGGGGTCGAATTCCACAAGGAGCTATATGGATGGGTGTTAGTAGTATATATCTTAGCGCGTGAGTTTGTATATCTAAATTTGCAATTCTGCAATATTTGGTTTTGTTTAAAAATCTAAACTAAACTACGATTGTGATTCAAAGAATGAAACTAGGAAATTGTTTTGTTGTTTTCCAAATGATATAAAAGGCCTAGGGCTATGACCTTCACCTAGGTGTTTTCCTAATGGGTTGTAAACTTTAAACCTTGTTTTTTTTTGGTCAGGGTGTATTATATCTATCAACACTCAAGTACCCACTCAATACCTCTCGGTCAGAGAGTGATTTTTCCAATTTGGCTTTCTCAAGTCCAAATGGGTATTGAACAAAATAGTTGATAAGAATCTCAAGTCAGGTTTCACTATCTCCAGGTTCAGCCCTTTAATTGGGCTTATCAATCTCTCGATTGACCCAATTTGTTGCTAGCCAAGTTTTCCTAGACTATGTCTCTCTTTCTCAAGTAGATACTAAGTCAAATAGGCATGGATTAATGTTTGCAGCCATTAATTCTTTAAATAAAAACAAAAGAACAAGGCTAGATAATAAACACCCAACCATAAACAAGCAATAAATCAAACACCCATTAAGTTTACACACTAGGGTTGAGTCACAACCCTAGTAAACATTTAGCTACTCATGCTTAAACTAGAAGAAACAGGAGATCAAATGATAATTAAACCCATATTGACAATTAAAATGATGAAATCAATATTCAAAAAGCTCAAAATAGCAAAAACTACTAAAAAGAGAAAAGGAAATCGTCTACTGTAGCAGCTGATGTCAAAAGTTAACCAAAAAATGTAAAACTCTTCTATTTATACAAAGCTGAAATTTTTGGAAAACAATGTCCTTTCGGAGGTTCTGCGGCCGCACAATTCCATGTGCGGTCCGCACTTTTCTTCAGTTTGACAGGAGTGGAAATCTGCGGCCGCATAATTCTGATCTACGGCCGCACTTCTTTCTTTCTGTGGTACGCACAATTCTGAGTGCGGCCGTGTGGCTCTTCTTCTGCGGCCACACAATAATTGTGCAGTCCGTACTTTGAGATGCAGGTTCTCTGAACTTTTGCTCTAACCCAACTTTTGCGGCCGCACAATTTGTGTGCGGTCTGCATCTCACAACATTTTTTGATGGAATTTCTTCACGACATGTGGCCGCAGATGATATTATGCGGTTCGTACTTTGAGCTTTTGTGCCTGTTTTTGTCCTTAAGTTCAGATTACTCCTTATTGAGTTGGATTTCATCTGGGGAGCTCATCTTCCAATATTCCTGCAATTAAGTACATTTCATCAGTTTTTGGGAACACAATTAAGCGCTTTTGGACTAAAACAAAAGCTAAAAGACTCCAATAAGTAGTCAAAATCCCCACTTATCAGCTCCCCCAAACTTAAGCTTTTGCTTGTCCTCAAGCTAATAAAGTAGTTCCCTCCACAAGTTAAGATCCATTCCCGTTAATCAAAGGTGAATCAATTACACATCAATTGGGACCAACAATTACCTACGACACTTATGAATTATCAACAAGGCAGTAAGTTAAACTTTTAAGCATGAATGGTTCTAATGTGACACTTGAGCATCAAGAGTTGACTTTATTCATCAAGGAAGCTCGCTCTTTCATGTAGGTCATTGTGGATCCCAAACTCCTTCTCCTCTACTCTCTGTTTGCCTCTCACTTAAGAATATGGCACTCAATTCAAAGATTTGTGAAAGGTTCATTTATCTCTCTCAAACAAATGTCGCAAGTACGACTTTAAGTACCTTAGGCTTGCCCCTCATGTAAATAGCTACTAATATAAGCTTACACGGTAGAAATCGTGTAGGAATCTTTCAGGATGCAATGAAGGCTTTTGGACTAAGGTTGGATAAATTATGATAGAACAGGTTCACCTTTCCTTAAGCACTCCATTTTCTTTTATCGGCTCATGCTTTTGCCAACTCTTTGAGGCATTTTCTTTTCCTTATGGGAACTAGAGAGACTTAACATCACTCTTTCTTGGTCATGATATTTATTTTCTCCTTTTTTGTTTTTATGCTTCGCATCATTATTTCTCTTTGAATCCCTTCAACTTTTCAACTTATTTACTTTCTTTTTGCATTTTTCTTTTTGTTCTTTCTTTTTTTTGCCTTTCTTTTTCCTCATTTATTTTTGCTTTTGCCTTGATAAACTCATCGTTTCTCCCCCAAACATACGGTTTTAGCCAATTATTTCATAAGAGTGTTAAGAAAAGCTCGGGTGCCAAGAGAGGGTCACGACAAAATGGGTAAAGGCTTGTAACATGGTTGTCAAATAAGAAAGGTTTTAGGCTCAAATGGGTTGACTAGGGACAACAACATTGGTGGGAAATGGAAAATTTCAAGCGGGTCAAGGAGAGCATACAATCACTTCTCAAGCCAAGCAAAATTTAAAATTTTGCATAGAAACACATTCGGGGTAAGTTCTAGACCATTCACACGGGTACTTGGACTTGCAACGACAACATCTCACCTCTCACGCAGCTGGATTGTTAAAGAGGATAGATTTGAGAGCCCACAATGACCATATTCAAGATTGAGAATCACTATGGTTCGACTAAATCACTTGATGATTTCCTAAGTCAAAACAAGAGTCAAAAGGTCATTTACTAGAGCTATTTCTTTCCAAAAAACTTATTTTTAACTATAAGCAAGTAGTTAAGTGTATTGGTACCAAGTGAAGCATATTTGACTCTTCGAGCATGACTCAATTAGGTCTTTTTATTCATTATTACTACTATTACCTAACTACCAACAACGAACTCAATCCCTTAAGAAGGTTGTCACACCATCCATCATTGGGAAGAGTCACCTGGTTCACACAAAAATCCACCTTTGGAAAGAACTGTGGCATTAAGAAAATCAAAGGCTTATTATCCACTAAAACATAAAAAGAATCTATTAAAGAAAAAAGAAGCTACTACTTCAAAAAGCAAATCAAAAAGAAGCTACAAAGTCAAAAAGAAGACAAACATAAAGATAAAGAAGCTAATAAAGCAAAAAGCTATTGAAAGCTAAACGAATATACATAAAGAGGGATAAGAGAGAATATATACATAACGAGAAGTAAGGAGAAAATAGTACTAAGTTAATTACAGGCCAATTTGTCTCATAGTTATCAAAATACATCATTAGAATCATCAAAATATTAAAGCAACTCCACCCCCCTGAATAAAAATAAGCATTGTCCTCAATGCTTAACAAACTAAGAATACAAGAAGGGTGAGAGTGAAGAAAACTCCCTATGGCTCTATGGCCATCTCTGTGTCCCCAGCAGTGGCACCGACCTAAGTCTCCAATTGGATCTCATCATCCTCAAGTCTGGGAGTAGCTAGGTTGGTGAACATCTAACGGACTGTCTCAGCGGTGTCAGCAGGAAGGTCTGGCTCCTCAGACTGGCCAGCTGCTGTGGTGGGCTCTGTGGGAACTGGGCGTAGGTGGTGCGGGTCTATCAACATGTTGAATGGAATATCTCTGGCTGTTGCAAGCTTGGTGACCTATCGCTGGAGCTTATCCACCGATTTCTTCGAAGCATGTGACTTTCGCATCTTCTTTACTTCTTTGCCCAATTCTTCAATCACGGACCCATGTTGTACCAGAGTAGCCATGATAGTGTTCTGGTTGTCTAGGATATTTTTCAATGTTTCTTCGACTGTGGGAGGAATCTGGGGTACCAGAGAGGATACCTGTGCTGCAACCTGACTGGATATGTCAGTCAGCTTTACAGTAGCTGTCTGCATCCAGTTGTTGAGGCTCGCCAGTATCTGGAAGACTCGCAGCACAAATAGTGGAGCAAAAGGCATCGGCACCGGCTTCAAAGCCGAGGAGGGAGGTACTGAGGCTGAAGGTGGAGGAATGACAGTTGTACTGGAAGATGGCACTACTGAAGTGGAAGGCACATTTGCAGACTCTGCAACTACCACCGAAGGTTCATCAGACTGGCCTACGGTAGTAGTCGGCTGACCCTTTCTCTTGGGGTTGTGTGCATCCATCAGAGAATACCAAGAGAAGGGTTTCTTTGCCCGAACCTTCATGTCATAGTCTCTGGGCTCTACTTGTGCATCTGTAAGGTACTCAGTGATAGTGTTGGGATATGGGTAGGAAGTATCAGCCTGCCTGGCGACCACTAATATGTTTGCCGACATCACGACACCCACATTGATCGGGTACCCGGCCATGGAATAGGTATGTTTGTCTCGTTCCGGCACGGGTCTAGTTTGCTACAGAACGAAGGTCTGCCATGCCTTTGCCTCGAAATTTATGGTGTTTCGCTGAATAGGAACCCCTGCAGTGATCCATGGTGGTGGTGTACCCGGGGCTGCAAGAAGCTCAGCTAGCCAATGGCGAGCTGCATTACCCATCGCTAGTTTCTCCAAGTACTGCACTAGCTCTACATCCTCAAACCCCAAGTAGGAGTTCAGTGTGATCTGGTCGAACCGCACCTTCAGATTTTTCACTTTTATAACTTTGGTCCTTTCTTGATATGTGCCGCATAGGCATAGAACTCCCGGACCAAGTATTCCTTT
This sequence comes from Nicotiana otophora, assembly GCA_000715115.1. Lineage (NCBI taxonomy): Eukaryota > Viridiplantae > Streptophyta > Magnoliopsida > Solanales > Solanaceae > Nicotiana > Nicotiana otophora. The sequence continues at coordinate 21,358 of AWOL01S0049829.1, forward strand.
GCATCCACAACCGACTGGGTGAACCACATCCACCTCTTTCTCTCTCGGAACTGCCTCAACACTTCTGGATTTTACTTTTCAAGATCTCTGAGTTGGAATTGTCGCTCAAGAGTTAGCGATCTCATCGGCCACCACTCACAAAAACTAGTGAAGGCATCCAGACTCACAAACCGGTCCTCCCATACTTTTTTCTTCTTTGACCTCTCAAGGCCGGCAACTGTGGTATCACCTCCTCTACCAACGTCCGGAATATCATCCATAGCAGCTGTTGGTGCTTCAGGGACAGGTGTAGAAGAGGGCTTTGAAGCCTGACTTACACTCTCCGAACCCTAAGAAGTGCTATGAGAGGAAGAAGGTTCGTCTCTAAGTTCGTACCTTCCCTGTGGCTGATGTGGCTGTGATTGAATAGCAGGATGCTCTTGCACTGATTCTCCCTCTGATGCTTCCCAAGATGGGGCATATGAACTAGATTCGGAGGGCTTAGGCTGTCATGCCTTATAGTAGCTTTCTTGCTGATTACCCTTTGGAGGGTGGGGGTAAATTGCTTTTGCCTCTGCCTTTGGAAGAATCACCCCTCCCCTTTAAGTATCACCATGACCTCGAGATCTGACCATTTTCTGTAACAAGCAACAGCAGAAGTCAGTTGTAATTCTGTTGAAAACGGACAGTATATCATATTGCAGAACATGAGTGCAGGGTAGAGAAGTGCGGTCCGCACGATTTCAAGTGCGGCCGCAGACTGGGTTGTGCAAACCGCATAATTTGGACTCGTCCCAATAATTATCTTGACAATCCCGTTTGAGCTTCTTCCTTTGATTTGAAGAGAACTCATCCGGGATGATTCCACACCCAAGGTATTTTGCTAGATCAGCGAACCATGGCACCTCCTTCATTGAAATAGCCAAGTGTTGCTCATCGGGGAAGGAGTCATTGATTTCAAGGCCATCATGAGGCCTCCACTCCTCTGCCAAACGAGGCAAGTGGTACGCCACTTGATGTTTCCTCCATTTTCGATCATGGATGTCAATATCAAACTCTTGAAACAATAGCACCATCGCATCATCCAAGCTTTTGAATCTTTCTTGCTCATAAGATAGCGAAGTGCCGCATGATCTGTATGAACAATAACCTTTGCACCCATCAAGTATGGGCGGAACTTCTCAATAGCAAACACAATGGCAAGGAGCTCTTTTTCAGTAATGGTATAATTGACTTGGGCATCATTCATGGTCTTACTAGCATAGTAGACCGGATGAAAAATCTTGTTGATACATTGCCCCAAAACTGCTCCAACCGCTACATTAATAGCATCGCACATGAGCTCAAAAGGAACACTCCAATTAGGAACAATGATGATAGGAGTTGTTGTCAACTTAAACTTAAGCAATTCAAAGGCTATCATGCAATCATCATTGAAGTGAAATTTAGCATCTTTTTCCAAAAGCTTGCATAAGGGGTTCACCACTTTGGAAAAATCTTTTATGAAGCACCGGTAGAACCCCGCATGACCCAAGTTACTTCTCACTCCTTTCACGGATGTTGGAGGTGGAAGTTTAGAAATCACCTCTATTTTCGCCTTGTCAACCTCAATGCCCTTCTTTGAAATTTTGTGGCCAAGTACAATGCCCTCATCGACCATGAAATGGCATTTCTCCCAATTCAACACCAAGTTCGTTTCTTCACACCTTGCCAATACTTTATCCAAATTTGCCAAGTAATCATCAAAGGAATCCCCGACTACCGAAAAGTCATCCATGAAGACTTCAAGGTAGTCCTCTACCATATCCGTAAAGATCGCCATCATACACCATTAAAAAGTGGCCGGTGCATTGCACAAGCCAAATGGCATCCGCTTGAAAGTGAAAGTGCCATAGGGACAAGTGAAAGTTATTTTCTCTTGATCTTCCAGGGTAATAAGGATTTGATTCTAGCCCGAATAGCCATCTAGAAAGCAATAGAACGCCCGTCCGGCCAACCTATCAAGCATTTGGTCAAGAAAGGGTAGTGGAGAATGGTCTTTCCTTGTGACTTTATTTAGATTCCGATAGTCCATACACACTCTCCACCCGGTCACCGTTCTTGTTGGAATCAACTCGTTTTTATCATTGGTGACTACAGTTATGCCCCCCACTTCTTCGGAACACATTGCACCGGAGAAGTCCATGAACTGTCATAAATGGGGTAGACAACCCCGGCATATAACCACTTTATGATCTCCTTTTTGATCACGTCTTGCATGGCTTAATTGAGTCTCCTTTGATGTTCAATGGAGGGTTTGTCATCTTCTCCAAGTTAATCTTATGCATGCAAAATGCGGGGCTTATTCCCCGAATATCCACCAAACTCCACCCAATAGCTTTCTTTCTCTTGTGGAGCACCGCCAATGTAGAGTCAACCTGCACGTTAGTCAAACAAGAGGAAAGAATAACTAGTAAAGTAGAACAAGGGCCAAGGAATTCATACCTGAGATGTAGAGGCAATGGCTTAAACTCCAAGATAGGAGGATCTTCAATTGAAGGCTTTGTAGGAGGAGTTTTCCTATTCTCAAGATCCAAGGAAAGATTCTGGGGCGCATAGTTGTACGACCCTATTCCTTGCAAAGAATTATCACATTCCATAAAGCCATCCATCTCGTCATCATCAAAATTTAGCAAGATGGACTCCAACATGTCACCCACATTAATCGTGGTACTTATATCATCAATAATCACATCGGTCACCAAGTCCACTAACGAACACACTTCATTGCTATTCGGTTGCATCAAAGATTTGCACACATAGAATACTACATTTTCATCACCCACCCAGAAAGTGAGGTCATCAGCTTCCACATCAACAAGAGCCTTCCCCGTAGCAAGGAAAGGCATACCAATAATAATCGGGACCTCATAGTCCACTTCACAATCAAGAATAACAAAATTCGCCGGAAAATGAACTTGTCAACTCGAACTAATACATCCTCAATCACCCCCAACGGTCTTTTCATTATACGATCAACCATTTGTAATCTCATAGATATGGGTCTTGGTTGCCCAATTCCCAATGTCTTGAAAACCGAATAGGGCATCCAATTGATAATTTCCCAAGATCACAAAGAGCCTTTGCAAACTTAGCACTTCTAATGGTACAAAGGATTGTGAATGCACAATTGCACTCAGTTGGTGAGTGACTTTGATAGTTTCAAAATTCATCGACCGCTTCTTTGTCACCAAGTCCTTCATAAACTTTGCATATCCAAGTATTTGCTCCGAGTCTTCAACTAATGGCACCTTAATCGAGAGACTTTTCATCATATCAATGAACTTTTTGAATTGATACTCTCCGTATTTCTTGGCAAGCCTTTGAGGATAGGGAGGAGGTGGTTTTGGCAATGGTGCCTTAGCTTTTTGCACTACCGATTTCGGTATGTCAATCACATAATCCCTAGATAGGTTCCCATCCTCTTGAGTCTCTTCCACCGTGTCATCAATATCAATATGCACTTCCTCATTTGCGTGCACAACATTATTTGGGATCTCATCTTCCTCTATCAGTTGCTCATCATCCACAAGTTTTCTTTGACTTGAGGTAGGTGCATTCCCACCACTTCCACTTCTTGTAGTAACGGCCATGACATGCCCCGTATTGTTCCCACCCTTCGGGTTCACCATTGTATCACTTGGTAGTGCTCCCTTAGGATGATAATTTAAAGCTTGAGAGATTTGACCCATTTGCACTTCTAAGTTTTGGATTGACGTGTTATGTGAAGCAAGTTGGGTATCGGAATCGACATTCTTCTCCATCATTTGCTTGAACGTGTTCTCAATATGACTCATTTTATTGTAGGAGGAACTAGGACCATGAGAAGGATAAGGAGTTGGGTTGCTCGGTTGTTGATTCATCGGGAGCCTTTGAAAACCCGACCCCCAATTTCCTTGGTTGTTGTTCCGCCCGCCTTGGTTGTTGCATCCCCAAATGCCTTGATTGTTATTGTTTTGCCAATTCCGTTGGTTATTGCTTCCACTGCAATTGCCTTGATTGTTTTCACTATTCCAATTACCTTGGTTGTTAGAATTCTAATTGCCTTGATTATTTGAAGGTCTCCATTGTTGTTGACTAGGGCCTTGAAAGTTGTTTCTTTTCTCTTGAAAGTTATTCACGTATTGGATCTCTTCCTCTTGATCATTGTAAGAATCACCTTGATCAAATCCACTATTATCTTGCACAAGATTGTCCACTCTTTGTTGCACTTGTGGACTTCTTGCTCTTCTCTTGTTTACCATCATATTGACTCCCTCCATAGCAGTGACTTGCATTGCGTTTTGTACTTGTTGAAGTTGAGCATTTGCCAATTGGTTCATGGTGGTTGTCAACTCGGCTATGGCTTGCCCATGGTCATGTAACTCTTTATAAAGAATAATCACACTTGGATCACCTTGTGGAATATTGGCTCTAGATTGCCACACCGATGAAGTATCCGCCATCTCATCCAAAATATCACACGCCTCCGCATAGGGCGTAGTCATGAAGTTCCAATCGGCAAGTTGGTTCACTACACATTGGTTGGTGGTATTGATCCCCCGATAGAAAGTTTGTTAAATCATGTTCTCCGTCATATCATTATTGGGGCACTCTTTCACCATTGTTCTGTACCTTTCCCATATCTCGTGCAGTGGTTCATTGGGCTCTTGCTTGAATGTTAGAATTTCATCCCGAAGAATAGCCATCTGCCTGGGAGAGAAGTACTTTGAAATATATTTCTTCTCTAGTTCATCCCAATTATGAATGGAATAATTTGGAAAATGTTCCAACCAATCTAAAGCTTTTCCCCGTAGAGAGAAGGGAAAAAGCCTTAGCTTCAAAGCATCATCGGAGACATTTGTTTGTTTGCTCCCCCAACACGTATCTACTAACCCCTTCAAATATTTATATGCATTTTGACCTGGTGCACCGGTGAAGAACCCTCGTTGCTCGAGCAAGGTGAGCATCACGTTGGTTATTTGGAAGTTTCTCGCCCTAATACCGGGAGGGACTACAACACTTGCATACCCTTCATTTGGCAATACCTGGTGTGGAGTCGCTCGTAGTGACGGTGAGGATGGAGCGGGTACATTGTCTTGAGGCGGTCGGCCTCGTCGATTGGCCTGGGGTTCAAGAGGGACCTCATCTATTTGATCATCCTCAATATCCACATCCCCCACGGATATGTTTCCGAGATTGTTGTTTGCCATAATTTCACCTATAACACTCAAACATTAGTAACAAGGAAGGAAAAGAAGGTACCCCAAACACACACCTAACTATATAGCTAACACCATTTTTTAGCTCCCCGGCAATGGCGGCAAAAATAGATCTCGTCCAATTTCATTCCTCACATTGAGGTTATGAAAACGGTCGATGTAATAGTAATACACAACAAGATTCGGGGTCGAGTTCTGCATGGAGCTATATGGATGGGTGTTAATAGTATATATCTTAGCACATGAGTTTGTATATCTAAATTTGCACTTTCACAATATTTGGTTTTGTTTAAAAATCTAAACTCAACTACGATTACGATTCAAAGAATGAAACTTTGAAATTATTTTTGTTGTTTTCCAAATGATATAAAAGGCCTAGGGCTATGACCTTCACTTAGGTGTTTGTTTAATGGGTTATAAACTTTAAAGCTTGTTTTATTGGTTGGGGTGTATTATAGCTATCAACACTCAAGTGCCCACTCGATACCTCTCGGTCAGAGAGTGATTTTGCCCAATTTATCTTTCTTAGGTTCAAATGGGTATTGAACAAAATATTTGATAAAAAGGTCAAGTCGGGTTATACTATCTCTAGTTTCAACCCTTTAATTGGGCTTATCAATCTCTCGATTGACCCAATTTCTTGCTAGCCAAGTTTTTCTAAACTATGTCTCTCTTTTTCAAGTAGAGACTAAGTCAAATAGACATGAATTAATGTTTGCAACAATTAATTCTTCAAATAAAAACAAAAATAAGGCTAGATAATAAACATCCAACTATAAATAAGCAATAAATCAAATACCCATTAAGTTTACCCACCAGGGTTGAGTCACAACCCTAGTGAAAATTTAGCTGCTCATGCTCAAACTAGAAGAAACAGGAGATGAAATGATAATTAAACCCATATTGATAATTAAAATGATGAAATCAATATTCAAAAAGCTCAAAATATCAAAAACTACTAAAAAGATTAAAAGAAACTTTCTACTGTAGCAGTTGATGTCAAAATTAACCTAAAAAAGTAAAACTCTTCTATTTATACAAAGCTGAAATTTTCGGACAAAAATGTGCTTACGGAGGTTCTGCGACCGCACAATTCCATGTGCGGTCCGCACTTTTCTTCATCTTGACAGGAGTGAAAATCTGCGGCTGCATAATTCTGATGTGCGGACGCACTGATTTCTTTCTGCGGTCCGCACAATTCTGAGTGCGGCCGCACCTTGCTCTTCTGCGGTCCGCACAATTCTGAGTGCGGTCGTATGGCTCTTCTTCTGCGGCCGCACAATAATTGTGCGGTCCGCACTTTGAGATGCAGGTTCTCTAAACTTTTGCTCTAACCTAGCTTCTGTGGCCGCATAATTCCATGTGCAGTCCGTATCTTGTAACATTCTCTGATGGAATTGCTTCATGACCTATGGCCGCAGATGATATTCTGTGGTCCGCACTTTGAGCTTTTGTACCTGTTTTTGTCCTTGAGTTCAGATTACTCCTTCTTGAGTTGGATTTTATCTCGGGAGCTCATCTTCCAATATTCCTGCAATTAAGTACATTTTATCAGTTTTTGAGAACACAATTAAGCGTTTTTGGACTAAAACAAAAGCTAAAAGGCTCTAATAAGTAGTCAAAATCCCCACTTATCAAGGGCCCTCTTATGTTTCTTGCGCTCTTGAAGAGGACATCTCTTGTTTATTACAGTACTAGCATTTAAAGTACATGTTTAACTTTCAAATGGTAAAATAAATTCATCGTTCAGACAAGAGACAAGATATAAATAAAAGAACTATACTTTACTCCTTCCATTTTCAAAATTACATAAGCATTCTTTGTGCTAAAAAGAAATTGTCATTTCTTGTGGCTAACTTGCACAACTTGTTTCTACGGGGCTGGTCCCGCAGTCCCTGATCCCGATGATACAACTATGTTTTCGAGTTTCGTATTCCGGTCGAAGTGGCAGTCGTTGTTGTCATATCCTCATATCACCCCCCCCCCCCCCCC
>AWOL01S0049829.1:29973-45050 GCA_000715115.1 Nicotiana otophora
TGTTGTCATATCCTCATATCACCCCCCCCCACCCCCCCAGTGTTCAAATGAGAAGAATGCAAATTTGAACACTGGGAGTTTCACACCTTCGAGGAGTCCACTAATGTATTGCTAGATAATCTTTAGTTTGGTAACAAACTTCACTTTCCCTTACAAATTTATGCTATCGAGCCAAAGATTATCTAAACAATCCTCCATTGGCTTGCACTTGTGAATGGTCGGGTAGTCTCTGTTCGACAGCAAACTCAACTTCCCGATAAGAACTTTGCTATCAAGCAAAAGACTATCTAACCGCTCTGTAGTGGTTCTTCGCTTGTATGCCTTGTCATTAAAAGGTCTTATTTCTCCTAATAAAGCTTCCTACATAGTATGTTTCCATTGCTGCCTCGTTAAAAACCTTGCCAGAAAAACTCAATTGGGACAAAAACCAGACGAAGGGAAAGGAGTGCAGCACATACATTCAGTACAGGTAATGTTCATCAGCAATAGTATCTCTTGAGGTGTGACATCCGTATATGCATTGATATCCTATTCAATGTTTTTGAGTTGCCATCCTTATATGCACCAAGTCCCTGCGTTCGTCGAGCAGCTCTAAATTGACTAACATTGCTTCACTGTTTGCTTCTTCGTTTGACCGAAACTATCTCATGGTAGGTTCACCTACTTCCACCGGGATCAAGGCTTCTGCCCCGTACTCAAGAAAAAAGGAGACTCCCCCATGCTTGATTTAGATGTTGTTCGGTATGCCCATAGTACACCTGGAAGCTCTTCGGGCAATTTTCCTTTAGCTGCTTCTCATCATTTTTTGAGATTTTGTACGATTCCTTTGTTCGTTAATTCTGCTTGGCCGTTTACGCTCGGATGATAAGATGATGATGTGATCCTCTTGATGTTTAAATCTTCGAAGCATTTTGTGATTTTTGTGCCTATGCATTATGGCCCATTGTCGCAGGCTATTTATTTTGGTATCCTAAATCTGCAAATTATGTTCTCCCATAAGAAATCTACTACTTCACGTTCGCCGATCTTTTGATAAGGACCTACTTCAATCCACTTAGAAAAATTATCAGTTAAAATCAAAAGAAATCTTACCTTATCGAGGGCTGGTGGCAGAGGTCCGACGATATCCATCCCCCATTTCATGAACGACCATGGTGACAGAATTGAGTGCAGTGGCTCTGCCGGTTGATGTACCAACGGTGCATAGCGTTGAATTTTATCGCATTTTTGAACATATGCTTTGGCGTCTTGTTCCATCCAATCCAACAGTATCCTGCCTCTATTAATTTTAGTACTATGGAATCTGCACCCGAGTGGTTCCCGCAGATCCCTTCATGGACTTCTCGCATAACATAGTTAGCCTCGGAGGCTCCCTTCATGGATTTTGCTGTATAATTGACCTCATTTGAAACTATATCGTGCGGCCTTAGTTCATAGAGCCGGAGATGCCTTGTTTTCCATGTTCGAGACAGTCAATAATTTCGTTTCTCCAGTCCCAGATCAAATTAGTCATGTTTACCTCGTAATAGCTATCCGCGTCCAGAACCGAGTGCATAAGCTATAAGACCATACAGGAGTCCGATCCTTTCATTTTCGTGAACGAGCCAAAGTTAGATAATGCGTCTATTTCTGCATTTGCATCCCTCGGGATATACGTAATTGACCACTCCCGGAACAGAGCGAGCAGAGCCTGAACCTTCATTACGTATTGTTACATGCATTCCTCCATTGCTTCAAAGATCCCGTAGACCTGATTAACAACCGGCTGGGAGTCACATTTGATTTCTATGACCTCGGAGTCCCGTCCCCGGGCCAATTCGAGCCCTGCAATCAAAGCTTCATACTCCGCCTCATTGTTAGTCAGCGAGACCGTTATTATGGCTTGCGTTAGGGTTTACCCCGAGGGCATGGTTAGTACTATGCCAATCCCGGATCCTTTTACGTTGGAAGCTCCATCCGTGAATAGGGTTCAAACTCATGATGTCAATTCTATACCATCACTGCTTCTTTGGTTGCCAAAGTTAATAGTCCCGGACTGAAATCGGCCACAAAGTCGGCCAAAACTTGTGACTTAATCGCAATCCTAGGTTTATATTCTATGTCCAATTCACTCATTTCGATGGCCTACTTGTCCAGCCTACCCGAAAGTTCGGGTTTATAAAGGATATTTCGCAGGGGAAAGGTGTTCACTACAGCTACTGGATGACTTTGGAAATAAGGCCTTAGTTTTAGAGCGGCGACTACGAGAGCTAAGGCCAATTTCTCTAGATGTGGGTAGTGAGTTTCTTCTTCCGTTAAAATTTTACTAACGTAATATATAGGAGATTGCGTCCCTTCATCATCGCTAACTAGAACAGTACTTATCGCTACCTCCGAGATTACTAAGTAGACCAACAGGTTTTTGCCTTCTTCCGGTTTCGATAGTAACGGAGGACTTGACAAATACCTTTTCAAATCCCTCAAAGCTTGTTGACATTCCGGGGTCCATTCGAAGTTGTTCTTAGTTTTGAGCAGTGAGAAGAAATAATGGCATTTCTCTGAAGACCGGGAAATGAATCTGCTCAAAGCGGTCAATCTCCTTGTTAGCCTGTGAACCTCTTTTACGCTTGATAGTTGGTCCGGGATGTCTTCGATGACCTTGATTTTATCGGGGTTAACCTCTATCCCCCTTTGTGATACCAGGAATCCCAAGAACTTACCAAAACTGACCCCGAACGCACACTTCTCGAGGTTAAGCTTCATGTTGTGCTTCCTTAAGATGTTAAAAGTTTCTTGCAAGTGTTTGAGATGATCACCTGCGTTCAAAGACTCAACAAGCATATTATCTATATAAACGTTCATGGTTTTCCCTATTTGCTTTTTAAACATCTTGTTCACGAGCCGTTGATAAGTGGCTCTAATGTTCTTTAGCCCGAAGGGTATCACGGTGTAACAATATGTGCCGAAATTCGTGATGAATGAAGTTTTTTCCTGATCCTCTGGGTCCATTTTGATTTAATTGTACCCGGAGTAAGCATCGAGGAAACTCATTAACTCGTACCCTGCCGTTGCATCAATCAATTGATCAATGTTTGGTAATGGGAACGAATCTTTTGGTCACGCCTTACTTAAGTCCTTATAGTCTACACACACGCAAAATTTATTATTCTTCTTTGGAACTACTACTACGTAGCCAGTTGGGATACTTTACCTCTTGGATTGAACTGATATCAAGCAGGCGAGTAACCTCTTCCTTGACGAATTTATTTCTGGCCTTGGCAATAGGATATTTTTTCTGTCTTACCAGAGGAATACCGGGATCTAAGCTTAGCTTATGTACGTCCACCTTCGGCAGGATACATGTCATATCTGCATGCGACCACGCAAAATAATCTATATTAAATTTAAGAAATTCAATAAAACCAGAGCTGAGTTTGGGGTGCAGTTCTGTTCCCAAGTGGAATTTCCTCTCCAGGAATTTCTCGAACAATGTGACTTGCTCAAGTTCTTCTGTTGTGGACTTTGTTGTATCCGTCTCTTCTGGTACCTAGAAATACCTTGGCACCTGATAGGATTCTGACGCCCCTTCCCCCTGGTTGACTTTGCTTGGATCAGGAACAGGCGTCGACTCCTGTAATTGCTATGTCGCATGCTCCTTCCCTTTGATACTAGAGACTGAAATTGCATTCATTCCCTTGCTGCCGGTTGGCCACCTCTTATTTGTTTAACTCCCTCGGGAATTGGAAATTTCAGCAATTGATAATATGTTGACGACACAACCTTTATTTCGTGCAGCCATGATCTCTCCAAGATGATATTGTATCTCATATCGTTGTCCACTACCTCGAAAAGGTTCATTACCCCCTCGGCATTTGTAGGCAGTAAGATTTCTCCCCGGGTTGTCACGCTTGACATATTGAACCCGACGAGGAGTTTTATGGCCGGAATGATACTTGCGGTGAGATTGGCTTGCTCCAAGACTCTCCATTGGATGATATTGGCCGAACTTTATGGATCCACCAGAACACGTTTAATCTTGAAATCTAAGACATTTTGAGAAATCACCAGGGCGCTATTATGTGGTAGTAGAAGTCCATCAGTATCTCCCTCTGTAAAAGTGATATCATCTTCAGCAACTTCTCAGAGTCTTTTGCTGTGGGTCACTGATACTTTCATCTTTTTTTCCACCGAAAATGTAACCCCGCTGATCTCATTCCCCTCGAAAATCATGTTGATCGTCAGGCATGGGGGATCTTCTCCTGCTTTTGAAGGCTCCGCATTATCACGATTACGACCGTAGTTCTTTTTACCCCGGTCGCTTAAACATTCCCTTAGATTGCCGTTTTTCACCAATATCGCCACCTCTTCGCGTAGATGCCGGCAGTCCCCAGTTCGGTGACCGATTGTCCCGTGTTATTCGCACCACAAATTAGGATCCCTCTAGCTGGGATTAAATCTCATTGGCTTCGGGAACCATGATTTTTTAATGTTTCTCATGGACGATACCAGCTCCACTATGCTGACGTTGAAGTTAAAGTTGTATTCGGAAAGCCTGGGGTAGGAAGAATCTGATATTTCCTTGTTCTGCAACGATCTGCTGTTTTGGCCGTGATCGGTTCTCCTATCGGTAGCAAATCTATCCGTCGACCAGAAACCTCTGCCACATCCTTCCACCCATTCATAGGGCAATAACTAACTCCTCGAAGACCATCGATCTGTATCGAAATCGTCTTTTGATTTCTCTTTATTCTTCTCCCAGTCCCGACCCTTAGCTGATGCCGGGAAACCGAGCTGATCATTTTCAATCCTAATTTTCGACTCGTACCGATTGTGAACATCCGCCCAAGCTATTTCCTGGAACTCAATCAAACTTTCTTTCAACTTTCGGGAAGCGTCAGAACTTCTCGAATTTAGACCCTTGGTGAATGCTTCGGCTGCCCGTTCGTCCGGAACGACTGGTAACATTATCCTTTCCTTCTGGAACATGGTTATGAACTCCCAAAGCAACTCGGACTCTCCTTGCGCAATCCTAAATATATCGGTATTTTAGGCCTGTGCCTTTCTGGCCCCAACATGGGCCTTGATGAAATAATCCATGAGCATCTCAAAGAAGTCTATAGAATGCTCGGGAAAAAGCGAACACCACGGCAGGTCTCCCTTCGTAAGAGTCTCCCCGAATTACTTCAGCAAAACGGACTCGATCTCGTGTGGAACTAAATCGTTTCCATTTACCACCATTGTATAGGTGGTGATGTACTTCTAAGGATCCGAAGTCTCATCATACTTCAGCACGTCTGGCATTTTAAACCACTTCGGGATCAGTTCTGGTGTCGCGCTTACTTTGTACGGTAATTGTGTGTACTTCTTTGAGTCCGGCCCTTTCAGCACTGGTGGTGCACCTAGAATTTGATCCATTCGGGTGTTTACTTCCCTCATAAACCGCATGAGTTTGGTTTTAAAGGGATCACTCTTATTGTTGTGACCGGATCCGTTCTCCCCAGCCCTATCGGAGCCGACCTCGCCCCTCGGGGTGTTGTTGTCGACCCTCTACGTCGCTTGATTTGCGGGAGTACCGGGGAGAACTGGGCCTCGCCCATTCGCGTTGTTGGAAGCGCCGACAATGGCTGCTTGAGTTCTGTCATGTCCTTATCATGCCGTATGAGATGGCCTATAATGGCCTCCTGTTGCTCTTGCAAGATCTTGACCGCTTCGACGACATGCTCTTCTTCAGCATCATCAGGAGTTACCTCCCGAACATGTCGCGGATATCGGCCGTCGTGGACAGGCGTGGCCTCGTTCCCCTTGTCGCGGATATCGCTAATTGAATCCTCGTGATGAGGCTGATTTCCTTGGGCCTCAATGTTGTATGTGTTGTTAACACCATTATCTGCCATTTTTAATAATTTTTGTTTAGAACAAAGAATCAAACAAGTTAGTAACAGTGCAGGGATTAATTCAATTACACGACTGTCTATGCCCCACGGTGGGCGCCAAACTGTTTACCCGTAAAACGATATAGTAGAATTTATACATGGTTTATAGACAAGTGAATTAATTTGATCTAAGAAATAGTAGATGAATTAAACAGAAATATAAGACGTAGCCATAAAATTGAAATAGACGGCAGATATCTTGGTTCCTGGCGCAGAGCTACAGGGAGCAATAAGAACGATACAAATTATAAGCAAGAAAGTAAAGTGTTATTGGGCTTTTGATAGAATATAGTTTATGCTTGTTAGAAAATTCGTGTCTCCTACAATGATGATAGAGCTCACTATTTATAGTTGCACCTAGAGAATAAGGGCCTAGGATTAAGCCCCTTTAATGACAATTATGAGGGTCATTGAAGGGTGTGTAACGGTGGGCAGTTAATGTCATATTCTCTGTAACGGATCATACTTCATTGAATGCTACCGGATGACGGCATTAATTTTGTCGTTATGAGTATCATTCCCTCCGATGACAAGCGAGATCATTATCTTCGGGTTTAGCTATCTTCTGCATTCGGTTACAGGTGTCGCTTTCTCATGCGATCATTAAATATGAACATGTTTTACCCATACATATTCTTAATTTGTTTTGTTACTTTTTGACAATTTGCTTTATCTTCGATAGTCAATCTGATCAATTTTCAGAGGTTAATTGGCCATTAAAGAAAACTTTAGATATTTAGGTACTGCATGAGTAGTTGTTTTACGAGTAAATTTTTAAAACTTTTACTGCCTAAAGCCAATATGCTTTATTAATTGGCTTAGGCCTTAAGATTGAGGCACATCGCCGGCCCCTTCTGCTTTCCTCCCGACATAGCTAGGAATTTGAGACGTAAATACAATGTTATTGCATAGCGTCATTCTGGTACAAATTAACGTCCCAGTGAAAAGTTTGGAGCTTACGTAAATGGTCACGTTGCCATAGTGTCGATGCATGTGTTGTTGCCTTTTTGCTACATCATATCAATATATTCACACCTTTAACTTGTAACCACACAACGTAACCTCTCTTGTAGCTTTCGTTTTCCCTGCTAGCTAGGCTGCTATTTAATTATTAATACCCAGGACACCATCACTCTCTAAAGCAGATCGGGATATCTAACTAACTAGCTAGCTAGCAAGATATGGTGAAAGACTACGTAGATCTGCCAGCAGCACCGCTGTTTGATACGGCGGAGGTGAAGAAATGGTCTTTCTACAGAGCCCTCATTGCTGAATTTGTTGCCACACTTCTTTTCCTCTACGTTAGCGTCGCTACCGTTATTGGCCACAAGAAGCAAGTTGGTCCCTGCGACGGCGTTGGACTTCTTGGTATTGCATGGGCTTTTGGCAGCATGATTTTCGTTCTTGTCTACTGCACTGCTGGGATTTCCGGTACTCATTTTCATCTCCTCCTCTTCTTTTGCTCTATATATGTGAGTTTATTAGAACTTTTGGAGTTATAGAGGTTAGGGCTCTAACATTTTGTCCGAAAGTGATGCTTACTTTATATTATCTCATATTCTCACTCTATTATAGGAATGTATAATGCAGTACGAATACTGTATATATTTATATCTATATACTATATTAAAACACGAAAGCCCTTAGCGAACTGTGGTTCGCCTTTTTTATCCTTTAAAATTAATTTTACATTGGATAAAATTGTAATTTAAATTGCTTTCCTAATATTTAGGACCTTAAAATCAAGCCAATTGTTTTACTAAATCAAAACTTATTGAATTAGGTAAGAAGTCCTTAACATTTCCTAAATTTTATTATCTTTTCAATTAATAAAAGAATAATGGCATTATATCAATTTATGGTAAACTTCTCCATATGCACAAAGTACACGTTAGGTTTGTCTACTTTCTCTCTTTGCTTAAATATAATTAATCATTTACATTATATTAGAATACATTTATTAGTGGATATATTTATACAATTATGAGAAGTAAATATATCAACAGAAATATACATTCCATGTTAGGTATAATGATAACTGCCATTAATATTTTATAGGTTGGATATTTCAATTGATTTTCTAAATTTTCAATGAACTAATATCTTAATTGCGTATAATTTTAGTATCTTAATAAAAAAAAATAGAGAAATTTTTCTTAGGGAAAATGACACTGTATAGCCGCTCTCAAAATAATAACTGAAAATATATATATTGTATATATATATATATATATATATATATATATATATATATATCGTATGTTATATACAAAAATTATACCAATTTTATACATTTTTTCAGCTACCGAATATAAATAGTTTCTGGCCCGCGCTAAAAGTGATAATACCCCTTTTCCTTACTCTTAATTATATAAATATTACATTCCTCTCGATGTCAATTGTTATTACACACAACTCATTCTTATTCTAAATTTTATACACTTTTTATTAATAGACGTAAAAATATGTAAAACGCACGTACACTAAAGCTAGTTATTATAAAAGTGGGAACCCTTTGACCTAAAAGATGAATTACCAAAATGCCCTTTTTAGAAACCTAACTAATCTAAATAATATTCTAAAAAAGATCCAAGCCAAAGTTTCATGTTCTTTGTTAAAAGTCACAACCGTTCCTTTTTGTATTCCATTTACGAAATAGAGATGAAAAGATACACACCGTATACAAATGAGATCCATAGTGAAAAAAAATGACAAGCCCATAGCCATACATTAGTTCGTAAAAGTTCTTTAATTTTGCGCCGGAAAATGGAAGTTAACAATGATCTTCACACCATCCTCGAAAAACAATGTCGTGAGACATTTTACGATGGAGTTTCAACGTATTTAGGTAGAGGAGATTTAATTAGTTTTCAAGGAAAAAATTTATATGTGTCAGTATCATTAGAAGTTTCGACATGTTTCATTATTTACAATGGTATTTTGGTTTTCTCATTCACATAATGTCCTGTAGTTTTAATTAATTTTCTCTAATGAAAAAGGACATTTCCTATATTTATATTTTTTTTACTTATAAAGTATTTGTTGATGAACTTTATGTCTTTACCTGTACATACTACCTTATTGAGATTCTTTTTAGATTGACAGAGTTAAGATACTTCCAATTTCCAGTTTCATTGATAAATATAGAATAAAAACTTTTAATATATTTCTTGTTTGATTTATGTTTTAGAGTGATTCGTTTTAAAATTTGTGAAAACTCATGAATTATTTATTATTCTGCCATTACAATAATAAAAATATTATAAATGATAATATTGATATGTATTAACCACTAAGTTGTTAAATTTAAAAAGTTAGTGTGTGTACTTTGTTATGCTATTACCTTACAAAATTTCAATAGTGCATAAGTTTGAGATACATGAATAGTTTGTTATAAATGTATAATTTTTTAACAAACGAATTATTCGAAAATGATTTGGTAATCCTCGTATTTGTAATGCCGAGAACGACAGTAGCAAGAATTCTATCGACCAAAACTTGCAATCATTGAGCGCTTAATTAATTTTGAATTTTGAGATTTGAAATTTATTCCACCATAGATTTAGTTAAGAAATCATATATATTTTGTTTCTCCAACAGCCAATTAGTGATATAGTTTGTACACCATAAAATGTAAATAAGTAAAACAAATAAAGTTACATGTATCTAATTAAACTTTGATTGTTTATGTCCATAGATTTAGACGACATTCAATCATTTTGATTTTGACAAACAAGTTAGCATTCGATGTTTCATATTGATCAATACTCACATAAACTTGTATTTTATTCTTATTATTAACTTGTATTTATTTTTTTTTATTTATAATTATCTATTCAAAGCTTTGTATGGCCATATGAATATTAACTAACTGTGTAAATTTGGTATACATATGTGCCACCCGTATCGAGAAACTAATTATTATAAAGGTGAAAACCCTAAAAGTTAAAAGTTAAATTACTAAAATACTCTTCTAAATTAATAGTTAAAAGAAAAATTATTAATTTAAAGTGCCTCCTCTAAAAGTTGTATTTTCAGAGAATAACTATAAATGCTATTAAAATTTTCAAATATATCAAGATAACGACTTTGTGGTATAATAGAATGTTAAAGGGACGCATATTTCTTTACGTTGTCCAACTGTCATTTTCTTGATTTTTAATATGTAGAAAAAGTTTCATGCATATTGTTTGAAATTCTCTCAGAAAATGATTATGGGATAGATGGCTTTCGGTATTACAAGCATTTTGAGTGCCTAAGGCTAAGGTGTAACAGTGTATGAGTCCCAAAGAAAAAAATGTGAATGAGTTTTAATTTCAAAATGAACAGCTTTGTTGATCTAAAGAAATTTGAATCTCTTTATGTTAACAGTCGATAGTGCCTTCATCATTGCCACGTGGCTAAATACAAAAGAGAAACTGCATACTCTTTCCTAAGTATGTGAAACGATGAAAAAAAAAATTACGGGGTTGCGTCTCCGCAAAAATGACTTTTAACTCCCGCAAGTTTATGTTTCAATTTCTTTCCTTGAACTATTTTGGAGATTAAAACGAGAGATGAATATGATAGGAGATGTCCAAAAATCAATAGTATTAATTATGTTTAGGAATGAAAATATACAAATTAAAAAAAAATGTAATGAAGAAGTTACAAACTTTAAAAATATATGTCCAATACATGATTTTTCAAGGGTACAGTTGGATCAAAACTTTGATTAGTAGTATATAGTATAACCGCATTACAATAACACGTATGGCGGCGGTTTGCAGTTGGCTACTCAACCGGCATAGCTTTGGGTGCTGAGATCATTGGCACTTTCGCCCTTGCCTATACGGTAAATGTTTACTCGTATCGGGTGTTTGCGCACATTCTATAAATAAATGACATATATTATTTTATTTAATCACATCTTTTAGTATATAACCATAGTTAACTATCATATATTTTTCACATAATTTTAAATAATAGTATAAAAATACTTAATAATTTATGTTCCTTATGTTAAAGTCAACTTGAACCAACGGCAAGTTACTGAAAACACAAGAAATCAACTGGGAAAAACTCAAGTTCTTTAGCTAGACATTCATTTGTTCAAAAATTATTCCATAAATTATACGACAAAACAAAGATGTAGTTTATTATGATTTATTGATAAGAAAAAAATAAAAAAATAAAAAATAAGAGGCGGACTACATATCTTTCCTCGTACTTTCATGTATTCAATGAAAACATAAAGATAACTCCACTTGAAGTTATATTTGTAATTTAATTTTGCTTACTCCTAAGCAAAAGGTAACCTATGCTTACTTGAAAAACTTGTCTCCCACAATATATTTTCAATTGTGTTTTTGGCATAATACTGTAAATTAATTTTGCAATTGCATCATTGTGATGACCCAAAATGTCATCTTTAAATTTAATAAGTAATTCTGTATTTTAAGACCTCAAAAAGCACCATTTATCATTCCTCGACTTGCGTGCGCAGTCCGTAAAATTTTTCGGAAAGTTTTTATGTGAAAAATAGATTAAAATATAAAATAGAGCTTTAAAAACTCAACTGAGTTGACTTTAGCCAACATTTTGAGCAAACGGATCCGGATCATTATTTTGACAATTTTGACAAGTCCATATCGTGATTTGGGACTTGGGCGTATGCCCGAAATCGAATTCCGAGGTCCCTAGCTCGAGATATGGAATTTTAAAGAAAAATTAAAAGGTTGAAAGCTTAATGATTTTTAAGAAATTACTCATATTTAATTTATTGACCTCGGGTCCGTATTTTGGTTCCGGAGCCTGGTGTAGGTCCACTATAATATTTATGACTTGTCTGCCGAATTTGGTGAGATCGGAGTTGATTTGACGTGATTCGTCTCATTTTCAACCCTTTTCCATTTTTGAGCTCGGGTAAGGCGATTTTTGGGCGATTTTTACGGAAACATATTGGGGTAAGTGTTCTTTATCCTATATTAATTATATTTCATGATTTCATACTCATTTATATCATGAATCCGTGAATTTATGGAAGAAGAATCAGATTTTTCTAAAATCTTTCAAAAAACAAAAATTTAAAATTTGAAGGTCCATTTGACATCAGAATTGGATAATTTTTATATGGTTGGACTCGTCTCGGAATAGGTGTTCGGATTTCGTAAGTTTTTCAGGGATTTGAGATGTGGGTCCCACTTTCGAATATTTAAATGAATTTCGGATTTTTATCCAAAATATTTGTAAATTCATATGGAATTAATTCCTATGATTAGTATTGAATATATCGAATTGTTTGTGAATAGATTTGAAGCTTGCGGAGTCAAATTTAAAAGGAAAAGTTGTGGTTGAGTAATTGGTTGGAATTTGCAAAGCGAGGTAAGTGTCGTGGTTAACCTTGACTTGAGGGAATAGAACCCTTAATTTAATTATTATGTGAATTGCATGTGAACGACGTATAGGCGAGGTGAAGAGTGTCTATACGTCGTCAAATTAATTATTTGCCTGCTTGCTTGAAAAATTATAAATTATTTTAAATCATAAATTAATTATTATAATAATTGTTTCTCTCCTATTCTTTGTCAAATATTAATTCTTGAATTCCTGCATTAATTGTTACATGCTATTTGAATTCTGTATTTTAATTGTTATTTGACATTTAGCATATTAAATATTAAACTGCCTATTTTCTCCCTGATTTCCATAATAATCTGCTATTTGTCATTGTTTGTTTCATAATTAAATTATAATTATTGTATGCTTGTTGTCTTATAATTTTATATTAATTGTTGCATTTATTAGAAAAATTTCTTCTATAAGAATTGGTAAATGAATATGTTGGAGGAGCGGTTTGTACGCCGCAACAGAATTAATTATAATGAATATATTGGAGGATCTGGTTGCACGCCGCAACAGAATTGTAAGTGAATATATTGTGAGAGCGGGTTGTACGCTGCAATAGAATTGATGGAAATGATAATTGGTTATGACTGCTAAGTTGGCTTCAATTATTATAAATGAGTTACCTGATATATTTCTATTATTGTTGTTGTTACTAATATTGCGTACAGGTAATGTAAGTGACCCGCCTTAGCCTCGTCACTACTTCGTCGAGATTAGGCTCAGCACTTACCAGTACATGGGTTCGGTTGTACTGATACTACACTCTGCACTTCTTCTGCAGATTTCGGAGTTGGTCCTAGCAGCGTGCCATAGACTTGCTCGGATTTCAGTTATTCGGAGGAGACTTGAGGTATAACTGCATGGTGTCCGCAGTTCTGAAGTCCCCGTCTATTTTACTTTAGCTGTGTGTTTATTTCCAGACAGCTTTACTTTATTCAGACCTTTATTTGTATTATTCTAGAAGCTCGTACACTTGTGACACCAATTCTGGGATGGTATTTAAACACTGTTATTTTTATGGATTATTTCACTATATTTCAAACTTTTCTTCCGCTTTTGGTTCCTTGATTATTAATAATGTAAAGATTATTTAAAATTTGGTTAATATTATTCTAACGCTGGCTTGCCTAGCAAGTGAAATGCTAGGCGCCATCACGGTCCGAAGGTGGGAGTTCCGGGTCGTGACAGTTGGTATCAGAGCACTAGGTTACATAGGTCTCACGAGTCACGATCAAGCTTAGTAGAGTCTGAAGTATCGGTATGGAGATGTCTGTACTTATCTCTTAGAGGCTATGAAGTTTAGGAACAATATCACTTATTTCTTATTCGGCCATGCGATTTTATTATATCATTGATGATTGAACTATTCTACCATTATTCTCTCGCCGATGGTAAGAACACGTAATACCTCTATCGATGGACAGGGACCAGAACCCCCGGTGGCAACTATGGCCAGGGGTGGAGGTCGAGGTCGAGATCGTGCCAGAGGCCGAGGCAGAGGCCGAGGTAGAGCTCAGTCCAGAGCTCGAGCAGCTGCACCTGTTATAGAACCTCAGATGGATCTTCAGGACGAAGTTCCAGTTCAGAATGTACCAGTTGGACCAGTTCAGGTCCCAGAAGGATTCATAGCCACTCCAGTACTTCAGGACGATCTAGTCCATTTGGTAAGTCTTACGGAGGGCGTGGCCCAGAATGGTACATTTTTACTGGCACCAGCCATCTCACAGGCTGGGGGAGGAGAACAAACTCCCACTACTCCCGCTCTGGAGCAGATGGCTCCCCAGAATCAAGCTCCAGCAGCCCCACCAGTTGGGGTAGTTCAGCCAGTTATTGCGACACAGATCGGTGATAGGCCCGCCATGTCTTTTGAGGCCTTATTGAGACTGGATAAGTTTACCAAGCTCTTTCCAGTTTACTTCAATAGTACACCTTCTGAGGACCCACAGGATTATCTTAAACGCTGCCATGAGGTGCTACGGAGCATGGGTATAGTTAAGACCAATGGGGTTGATTTTGCTGTATTTCAGATGACAGGTTTCGCCAAGAGATGGTGGAGAGATTATACATTGACCAGACCAGTTGGATCGCCTGCACTTACATGAGAGCAGTTCTCTCAGCTATTTTTGGAAAAGTTCCTCCCTATCACACTGGGAGAGGAATTCCGCAAGCAATTTGAGCGTCTACAGCAGGGCAGTATGACTGTTACTCAGTATGAGTTCTGTTTTGTGGATTTGGACCGTCATCATCTCCTTTTACTACCTACAGAGGGAGAGAGAATGAGGAGGTTTATTGAGGGACTCACTCACCCTATCAGACTTCAGATGGCCAAGGAGACCGGAAGTGAGATTTCTTTTCAGGCGGCTGCTAATGTCGCAAGGAGGATCGAGATGGTTCTTGCACAGGAGAGAGGGCAGAGGTCCGATAAGAGGCCTCGTCAGTTCGGTGGTTTTAGTGGTGCCTCGTCTCGAGGCAGGGGTAATTTTGGTAGGGGTCATCCTCCCAGACCGTTTCATTCAGCACTTCATGCATCTCCTGGTGCTTCAGGGAGTCACGATCCTATTATGCCTTACTTTGGGCAGCCAGTATTCAGTGCACATTCAGCTCCTATCAGTGCACCACCACTCCAGAGTTACTACAGTAGTTATACGGCCCATCTGGGTCAGCTTCAGCCTCAGCATCCATGACATCAGGATGGGTGTTATGAGTGTGGGAGCATTGGTCACATCAGGAGGTATTGCCCTAGATTGGCGAGTAACAGATCTCGGCAAGATTCTCGTG
>AWOL01S0049834.1:0-22295 GCA_000715115.1 Nicotiana otophora
CACAATGGCCATTTTGACCACCACGCCTATCACATATACTCCACTCATGGGTTTGAGATTGTGCGCACAATCCGCCCTCGGGAGAATTTAAATAATTTTGCCACGAGTGTGGTCCTCCACAATAAGGACAAAGGTCATTAAAGTATTAACAACTACCATGTAAGGCCCCGTAAAACTTTACTTAAAACCCGAGGTTTCGTGGTGCTGAAGTGGACTTATGTGTTGATGATTTCCGCGGTTCAGACTTTTTGGGTTGAATAGTGCATTGGGGAGTTGAAGAAAATTTTAGTGCAGGGCATTTCTGCGGCCCATTCTGCATTCACAAAACTGATCTGTGGACCGCATATCTACCGTAAACTGAGGCAGATATCTGGGCAAATGTTTGGACCACTATGTGGCCCCATAATCATTTTCTGGGCCGCATAACCCATCGCAGACCCAACACAAAATATTTCGAAGGGCAGTTCTGTGGCGTATTATGCCACTGCAGAATAGGTCGGTGGACCACAGACCGGTCGCAGAGTGAGGCAGGAGTGCCCAATTCTGGAGGGACATTATGCGGACCGCAGAAGCGTAATGCGGTCACATATGCGACCGCAGATCTACATCAGGGCTTCATTTTTTCTAATGTTTGACCGACCCTATTCGATATATTGAGGCAAAGAGTCACTTTTGAAGCACAAATCTGATATTTCTAGAGATAGGGATTAGCATAGAGTGAGAGCGGAAGTTCCTAAGCTTATCATTCATCAATTATTGCTCAAGGTTGAATAATTTACAAGAAGAACTCACTAGGTCTACATCCTAGAGGTAAGATTCTACTCCCTAACCCTCAATTCCGGGATTTAATTGGAAATAGGTAATGAGTAAGGCAATTCTTGGGGATAGGAGTTGTTCATTATTCATGCATGTACTATCAAGGGTAGTGGGAAGATTGTTGAGCTCATTTGGGTAAACTTTGGTTAGGGGGATGAAAGAATCCACCATAGGAGGACCTTGAAACCTTAATGCACACCTAGTGTTTGATAAAATGCTCAAGTGAGCTGGAACTATGAACTCCTTCCTAATTCGTGTTCAATTTTTCTATATCTTTAAATAGATCGAAGTGGCTAAGATTTTTGGAATATTGTAGTAATGTAAAAAGCTGGAGGCGAGGTATGTTGGCTAAACTTCTATGCTAGAATTGAATTCACACGATGTTCTTGTAAGTCCCGAGTTGTCCATTATGAATTAATTTTTCTGAATAAGTTTGGTGTCGAAAGATGTGTGTGTGTATATATATATATATATATATATATATATATATATGAATATGTTAAAAATATGTTCCGTAATATTTTTATCATATTATGTTATTCTTCGGGAGCGTGTTCAAAGTATGAGTATGTATTAAAATGTTGTGACTTCAAGTCAAGCCCAAATGAAAGTGATCATATAAAATTGTGTGAGAAATCACATGTGCCTAAGACCCTAAATTTCTCAAATGTGTGCTTAAGGTCTTGAATAGAAATGTTTGTTGTTGACAATCCGTGTTAATGTTTAAAAGTGAAATAGTGAGCATGAATTATGAAGTACGGCCAACATGCCAAGAATGATATTACGTTATGGGCAATGGTGCCAATAAAATGAATGACATGTAAAATAATATGAAATTAGTGGTAAATCCTTTTAATAATAAATGCCTTGGGAGTATCGTTTAGCCACCGAGGAAGGGTAGGTCGAAATAACCTAACCCCAAAACTACACGTAAGGGTGTAAGAGTGATGGAGGGGTAAATCCCCGTATTAATGTGATGAGACTGTTTCCCCTTATATGGGATGAGATTGGTGTGTTGAGATGTTTCCCCTTAAATGGGATGAGATTATTGGTAGAGAGATGTGATGTGATGTCGAGCCACACGACATTGTGGTGCCACGGCTTAGCCGATTGGGCTGAGATCGGACGCTATGCCACACACATGGTGGTATTGTGAGTGTATGTCTTGGGGGTGAGACGGCTTAGCTGGTCGGGTTGAGATCGGACTCCATGCTAAAACACGGTGGTGTATTGGTGCTAAAGATCTCCCAACTTAAAGTACTGAAACTTACTTGAAATTTACCTTTCCCCTAACTTGACACCTTGATACTTGTTGATACCCAATTTTTCCCTCATATTTTTGCAAATAAGTGTTTATGCTTTCAAAATATTAACTTGCATCATTATTTAATTTAAAAGATTTATGTAAGTATCTTCTATAATTTTCCATAATATTTGGAGCTTTTAAATTGATTCTTTGTATTTAAATTGCTTGAATAATTATTAATTATTCCTTCAAATTATTTTGTGATGACTTAATTACCTAAATCCTTATTTTGAATCTATAATATTTTCTCAAGGTATTTCATTCTAGTTTTTTTATAATTACATTAGTATTTTCAGGTTATTTGCACAATCTCGCAATAATAGCCTATATTTTACAATTGTATTACATTTGTCATTTTATTCAGGGTCAAAATAATATCTTACATTTTTATAATCTTATACTATTATTTTAAGGTATTAATTTTTATAAACGACAGTTTTACGATTTATTTAACTATTTTATTAAAATACTTTTTCCTTAATTTCTTATTTAAAGGCTGGCCCAAATTTTGAGCCAGTTTTGGGAACAAATAAGCCCCAAATCTCTGGCCCAACCCCCCAAATCCCAATCCAAATGACCCTTATAATTAACCCCGTCGATATCCGTTACAAACGACCTGCCCCACTGATCCCTTAATCTCGACCGTTGATCTATCAAGATTAACGGTCTACAATCATCCCACCCTTTTTAATTACCCTAGACGTGAAACCCTAACCAATTACCCTCTAACCCGCTTCCCCTAAACGCTCTTAACCTCCCCTTCTCTCTTCTAAAGAACTTTAGCCGCCTCCCCTTAATTCTCTCTCCTAATCCCACTGATAATGGGATTCGACCATTATTTTCTTGCCATCTTTGAAGCCCTTTGGTACTGGTCGTCCATTTGTGGTGTTACTTAGGTGCTTGCCTAAGTTTGGCAAGCAAGACCTCCTGAGATGGAACCAAAGTGGTGTGAAACTTTGATTCTAATCATTATTACGTCTATATACATTCATGGCAAGACGATATGAAGCCGATTCACCAAAATCTTTGGTCGATTCCTTGATTTCTGTCGAATTAGGGTTCGGAATTTTATACTTTTCCTTTTACCCGTTCTATTACTGATAGCATATGGTACTTTTTTTCCATATTTATGTTTGATTGATTATTTTCCTTGTTTGTTTGCTTGATTCATACAACTATATAAACCCCTCCCCTTTCCCCTTTGAGACATACTTTTAATCACTTGTATTAACTAAATATCGAAGCGATTACTCTATTGTTTTCTTATTCTCTTGTTCTACACTCTAATTCTTGGCCGGCTGAAAGCCAAGGCCACCGGAATTTGATATTCAACTTTTCTTGGTGCAAGCACTGCTCGGGGTTCATTTGAAGCCCTTGGGAACTCTGACGCACTAAGAATCTGGGTTCGTGCTCTCTGTTGACATTCAGAGCATTGTAGAATTTGTTATTTCTTGTTGTTTGTTTAGTCAACTGATAACTGGTAAGGCTCTTGGCTTTACGGTTTCGTTCTTCTATGTTAATGTCCTGCATATTCACCCTTATGAATTTCATGACCTAAATATTCTCTTAGACCATCTCTATGTGTGGCTTTACTAGCATTGCACTCGTATTCTAATTTGAACCTCTTTAGTATTTGACCTTTTACGTAAAATCTCTAGTTTTTGAGATATGTTATTTGAATATGCTTCACCTGAATAATTTAGACTTTCACTTAAGTTCATTTAGCCTAATGTATTGGTACTTGAATGTCACATTACTGTTTGACATGAGTTTGCTTTCCTACTCTACTTTGAATTCCAGCAATGACTGCCTCATATCTGTAATGTGTTATAATCTGTGACTTTCTCCCCTGCTATTATGTCACTCAGCATGTCTTTGGCTTACTTAATTCCATACCCCTTTAGTGATTATTTGAGACTTTAGAGTGGCTATCTTAATCTGTGTTTCCTTACAATATTTTGAGACTGTTTGTCTTAGTGTTAAATTGGCATGTCTGCTTTCTGGTGTTTTGGAGGATATTCAGCATGATTTGGACCTTTAGGCTTTCACCCTTTAAGTTAGTGCCCTACTTAGACCTGTTTGGTATTATGCACCTTTGTATGTTAACCTTGTGATCTCAGGAAATTTGCTTCTTCTCTAATTCTCAATGTGCTTTCTACCAATGTGTTATCTCTTGCTAAGCGTTGAACCTGTAATAGCCATGTACCTCTAAGTCTTGTTGACCTTCTCAACTAGCATGTTCTGTGTTTTAGACAACTTTGCTATGTCTGCTTTCTAAAATACAAGTGCATCTCTTCAAATTCTGTCCCTTAACCATTGTTCTCTCACTCTCATTTTTTGCCTACACTATTCTGAATCTATCACTCTTGGCCAGCTGAAAGTCAAGGCCACTAAGACTTTCTCTATTGACTTCCCTAGTGTGAGCATTACTCGGGGTCCATTTGAGACCTTTGTGAACTCTGACACACTAGAACTTGGGGTTCTTTGGCCACCTTCTTTACTACTGAGACCTTAGCTGTCTCTGATACTCAGTTCTTTCCTCATTCTATCTGTTGAATATGCAAATTGGGTTATTTAAGTAGTTTCTATGTGACTCATTGTTTGGGTCATATGATCAATCCGTGGCTGTTTGGTTTGGTTTGAGTTCCTTTATGGTTTTTGGTCTGTGCTGATGGATATAGCCCCCTGTTGGGATCTGGGCATGCTATTTATGAAGAAAGCGTTTTTTGATGGCCCAGACAACACTGGGTATCTCCTTTTGGGCCTGCTATAGGCCTACTGCTATTTCTTGTAAAATATGTTGTAATTACATTCATCATTGGGTCTGTAATAATTTTTTAATAAACAATTGGGGGTGTTAGTGAAATCGGGGAAATGGTTATACTCTAATGTTTTGCATGAAAGGGTAAAAACAATGCATATAGGGTTCGTATGGTTTACTTGTTGTCCAACCTGCTATATATATGACGTTCAATTTCCATGTGCACTAGTAGAAATCACGCAATTAGGAAAATTACACACTCACACAGCTTGCCTACTATCAAAGCATAAGTATTTTATTTATTCCTATGTCTACTGCTAGACAGCATGCCTATAGTAAATAAAAATATCATTGACCATTCTTTCAATTTTCATAACTACAGCATATTCATTAGATACCATGCCTATAGGATTATACTAGCTTATGTTCTACTGATCTTCATCTAGAAATCCTACCTATAGGACTTTAATTGGTTGATTTTCTATTGTTATCATACTGCTCACCTAGAAAACATTCCTACAGGGGATAAGTATAAAAAATATCAGCTGCAATCGTTAATCGTTGGAAATCCTGCCTATAGGGTATTACTACTCGCTTTAAAGTGTTAATGCTGAACTTTCCAAACATTGTTTTCATTGCTTAGCCGTGCCACTATTAGAAAGCATGACCATAGGATCAAACTGAGTAATTCTGAGTATTTCCAATGGTTATCACTACCAACCGCTGCGTAAATCACCTAGAGATCAGGTCTATAGGTTTAATTACTTATAACCTGTAATTGCAATACTAGATACCCTAAACTGCATAGTTGTTTGGAAATCATATTTATAAGTTTAAAGTGGCACCTTGCATCTGAAACTGCATGCACGTTTGCATGCAAGGTCACATAGAAACCCTGTCTATAGGGCTTAATGGCTTTAATTCACCTCAGTTTCGAAACTGTCTAATGCCCAATGTCAGGACCTGTTTCGTGTGCATTTGTTCTTTAAGTGTGGAGGCTAACTTGAGCCCTTAACTGTCCCTACATGAAGTCCAATTTGTTTTGTATGTCGCCTAGTTTTATCATTTTGAGTAGCCTAAGTAAAGTCTAAAACCACCCAAATAGAGGTCGAATACCTCCTGGACCATAGGTATGGAACAGGTAGTGCACGCGTAAGGTACAACTTAGAATTGAATTAGAGCGCCCTTAGGTAAACAACTTTAACATAGTAATTTGGTATCAGGAGATGATAGTCAGTTCCAGCTAGATAATATGAGTAACACCCTATCTCAAGGGAGTACAAAATATTATTTATGTTGCACGGGGTGATCCTTTAGGCTAAAAAAACTTAGGACCCCCCTCCTTTCTCCTTTTTTTTCTGTTAGAATGAAAAATAGATGTACCTCCCTATTCAAGATCTCTTTGTAATACAATTCATAGATTTTGTACTCTCTTTGCTTACTTGATCACATAGACTAATCCATATAATTTAAGTTCGGTTGGGACCCACAGTTGTGGACCTCGAGGAGTGCCTAACACCTTCTCTTTGAGGTAACTTGAGCCCTTACCCAATCTTTGGTGGCGTTGACTAGTTAAGACAGAGTCATTCGCAAATAGGTTCCCTAACACACCGTAAAAATTGTTTGGTGGCAACTCTCCTCTATTAATATCTCCTTTAAAAAAGTTATCACATGTCGAAGCCCGATTTCGCGAGAAAAAGAAAAAACGGGGCGCGACAGCATGGCGACTCTGCTGGGGATTTACACTTAGGCTCTTACCATAGCGAATTTGGCTTATATGGATTACTCCTTTTTAATATAAACGCGCTTCCCTTTTCCATTTTTTATATGCTACTACATGCACATCCCTCTCCCATTTTCCTTTTATTTGTTTAAATTCATTGTAATATGCACATACCTTCCCCGTTCTACCTTCCTTTGCTTAAATTGGTTATAACATGCGTATCCCTTTCCTATTCACCTTTATTTGCTCTAAACTGCTCTTCATTTGTTTAAATATTGTTACATCATGTCTCTCCCATCCCTACTCCCTTGTTTGCTTTATTACATTCTCGCATATATTCCACGGACTAACTTCTTCCTTTGTCTTTCTTTTATGTTTTTCATGTTTTACCTTAATACTGTATTTACCGCTTTTTATATATTTATCATACTTGGCAATGTGTTATTATCTCTTCATAAAGAATGCTCCACATCATACTCCACTCGTGCCAATTATAAACATAGCGGCACTTGATGAGTGTCCACGCTCTTCCAAAATTACCCTTTTAAATCGGAAAGGCTTATTTGTGGTAGACTAGTCGATCAGCGGTGCAGTCGATGGTCCTGTGCCTTTCCCTCTCAAGTTGTCCACTTGGGAGTACCAGTCTAGGCCATTCTAGAAACCTCACTCCAATATTAAATGTACATGCATCATGTTAAACCTAGTACGAGTTAGAACATTGCTAACATGATAGCCCGCTAAGATAAGCCTTGTCCAAAGTCCGATGGAATTTCCATAATCCCAATGGACATCATCACGTTATGTGCATTACATGGTGAAAATAGGCCAATATGTTGATCATTAATGTGTAAATAGTCAAATCTGGAGGGGGAAAGGGATAACTGTATTTGTTTGCAGAAAATAAAGCACGAAGTCCCCAGGTTCGGCATGGTCCAAAACATCCCACCTTCGCTGCTTGATTGGTGGAATAACCTTTCACGTAGTGGCAAGAATCATGTGAAAAGGGTCCTTGGTAATTTACCTTCCTTATTGGACATTCAACCAAACAGGGCATTGATCGAGGCCGCCACTATGTTTTGGGATGAGAGAAGAGCTGTCTTCCGCTTCGGTAACATAAAAATGACTTCTCTCTTAGAAGAAATAGGAGGTTTCGCTAAGCTGCCGTGGGATAGTCCAGTCTTATTAGTGCCAAAGAATCGCACCCCTCACGGTTTTCTGAAAATGCTGGGTTTCAAGAAAAATGATGAGTTGCTTTGTTTGAAGAAGTCATACATCTCATTTTAATTCCTTTACTAACGTTATGGGCATATCAAGTCATATCGCCTTCATCATGATGAACTTGCCATCACTTCCTTAGGCTGGACGCACCGCTGAGTTTTTGTGTTCATTGTCTGTTTCTTGGGATTGCTGATATTTCCGATGAAAGGGGGAAGGATCCACACTCTCTTACCCATGGTCGCTAGTACTCTAATGGAAGAAATCGAGGGGCAAACTTACACTATCATCCCCACGATCTTGGTCGAAATGTATCGCATTTTAGATTGATGCAAGCAGGGGTATGGACACTTCGAGGGCTGTAATCTGTTGCTGCAGGTTTGGTTATTAGAACATTTCCAGAGAGGTGAATATCGCTCAGAGCTTCTGCGACGACCATCAAATTACTACATAGCTTACCATCATCCAAAGAGAATGAAATTTATCCCAGATAGATTCGCACAACCTGGAAGTGCTGTGAGCTGGGTGTGTTTCTTCAGCAATCTGACTGATGAAAAAGTACATTGGATGTTTGAATGGTTCCCTAGCAGTGAGTTCATCATCAGATCAAGAGAAACTACTCATCTAGTGTTGATCGGGTTAAAAGGGATCTATCCTTATGCTCCTATAAGGGTAACGAGGAAAGCAGGAAGAAAATAAGTTATACCTCGGGTTTCCAGCATGGTCCAATACAAAGTAGATTTTAAAGGGAACATCATTCTATTCAAGTTTGAGGCACATCATATATAGAATCAAAAGGTCATTATGGAGAAAGATACCATCGAACCAGATAGGTATCATGCCGGCCATGTGTACTTCTACCCATCATGGTTGGTAGATGATATAGCGGGGGATGTCAAGCCAGGAATTAATCTGAAAAATAGGGTTATAGATGACGCTGCTGAAGCATAAGTCAATTATAGGATGATGCGCAAGAGGGTTTTCTAGTCTGAAGCTAGGCCTTTCAAACAACACAAAATGGATATGGAAGCAATCAACGAATGGAGGGAAACTGCCACTAAAGCAACAAAAAGATTAGAATATTTGGAGCAAAGGTTGATGGAGCTTGAGGGAAATATGAGAAAGAGGCTTTCGGATTGTCAGAACACGGATGGCAATAAAGGGGGGTATCTAGCAAAGGCTTACCTGTTGTTGGATATGTGCGACCTGGGGAATCCGATTGATGGAGTTAAGAGAGCCAAGCACGGGGAAGGTCCTTCTAGTACCAAGTAGATTAGGAAATGATGTTCTTTACTGCGTTTTAGCTTAGTTTTATATTTTGAATGTAATAAGGCAAATGCCATTAGTGACTTTCTTATTATTGTCGTTTTAGTAAGGATTTGATGCATTTTCACATTAATGAAATGACCCAATTATTGGCATCAATTTTCTCCAAGTCTATGTGTCGCTTAGGCCTACCTCGGGCAAAACGAGGTCCCCCAAATTAGGACGCGATTCCATTACATGATTTTGCAGAGCATGTTCAATATTGCAAGCATTCTTTCAATATCCCTTACTGACTTGGTCACCTTTTGTTTTTCTTTCTTTTGATTATTCCCCTTACCCAAGGTTGGTTTGTGCATACTGGCATCATCCGCATATCATACTAGATCCAGAGGTCCTCCCCCTCCTCCTCCACCAAGTGAGCCTAAAGGCAAAGGCAAAGGGAAAGGAAAAATGGACGATTTAAGCGGTATCAGAAAGGACAATGCAGAGAATGTTGAAACTTTGGACGGTCGGAGTTCTCCAGCACATAATGAATTGGTCCTACGTCTAGAACAGAAAATATTGGAGCTACAAGGGGAACTTGAGCAGTTCCGGAACTTGACAAACCTTTCCCTCACCCTAAACATCCCTGACATCAACCAACAAAACACAAACGCCCAAAACCTGACACCTCCCCAAAACATGCAGAATCAAAACCCACCACCGAATCCTCCCGCACCACGCCAATACACCACACCTCCTCAGAACCACAACCCTCTACCGGTACCTACTCCTTAACAACCCCATCACCATCCAATTCAATACCCACAAACAATCACATACCACATCCCTCAAAATGCACCACAACCTACTCCTGATCCACAAAACTCAACCAATGACCACTATTACGCCCAAATTCTCGAAGTCCACCAAAGCAATCCCATATATATGGAAACTTTACACCACACCCCATAACAGGCCCTATATATACCCGAATCCTCTGAGAAGGACCTGCTCATCAAGAACATGGCGGAAGAACTCAAGAAGCTTACTGGCAGAGTTCAAAGTGTCTAAGGTGGCAAAGGCATTGAGGGTTTGAATGATGAGGATTTGTGTATTCAACCAGATATAGAACTGCAGAGGGTTACAAACCTCCTAAGTTCGAAATGTTCGACGGAACTGGTGATCCAAAGGTATATTTGAGAACGTATTGTGACAAACTTGTAGGGGTTGGCAAGGATGAACGAATCCAGATGGAGTTGTTCATGAGGAGCCTCACCGGAGATGCCTTGTCTTGATACATCAGTCAGAACCCAAAAAAGTAGGATAATTGGGTGAGCATGGCGTCGGATTTCATAGATCGATTCATGTTCAACATAGAAAATGCACCATATGTTTTCTACATTCAAAATATCAAGAAGAAACCAACAGAAACCTTTCGCGAGTATGCTACTCAGTGGAGGTCTAAAGCCGCAAAAGTAAGGCCGACACTTGAAGAAGAACAGATGAATAAGTTCTTCGTCAGAGCTCAGGACCCGCAATACTACCAAAGATTGATGGTTATTGAAAACCCTAAATTCTCTGACATCATCAAGTTGGGAGAAAGAATATAAGAAGGGATCAAAAGTGGAATGGTGACAAACTTTGAAGCACTCCAAGACACAAATAAAGCTTTGCAGTCAGGAGGTATCTCCATGAAGAAAGAAGTGGGTATAGTAATGGTAGCCCAAGGTCCAAAGTCTCCTCTCACATACCAAACACCTCCACCCACATATCAGCCTTCACCTCCCAGATACCAATAACCTGCCTCCACTTACCATACCTGTAACACCCAACCAACATACTACCACTCATCACCAACACGCCAAAATTACCAAAAACCAAGACCAAATTTCCATCGCAGACCACCCAAGCAATACACTCCAATTGTTGAACCCATAGACCAACTATATAATAGGCTAAAGGCTGCCGATTATGTCACTCCCATTCCCGCTGTTGCTATGGAAAACTCTTCCTAGTGGATTAACCCAAATAAGACATGTGCCTATCACTCAGGCATGAAAGGTCATACTATTGATAGGTGTCGTACTTTGAAAGATAAGATTCAGACATTAATTGACACCAAATTTATACAGGCAAAGGAGGCTGCACCCAATGTCCGTAACAATCCTCTCCCGGATCACAGGGGTGAAGGGGTAAACGTGATAAAGGCCGATGAAGAACGGGACTCAGAAGGGTTAATTAGACTCATTCGAGAAGGGGATAATCCTAAAACATCTCCAGTCACTCTCACACCTATCGTGGTACAAACTCAGGCACCAATTGAAGTTGAGGTAGCTGTACCAACTCCGTTTGAGGTTGAAGTAACAACGCCCTTCACCGTGATGGTAGCACATACGCCATCTTATAAGTCTAATTCTATACCATGGGATTATTTTGCGGAAGAAAGAAGGAAAGGAAAAGCAAAAATGGAAGAAACATGTGCAGCGCAAGGCATGACCAGAACCGGTAGGGTTTATACACCCGAGCATTTGGGAGGAACGAGCAAAGAAGCTGCATCTAAACCGCCTGTCATGGAGACTAGACCGGATGACCTTTGGAGAAAGGTGCAAGTAAGAGAATATTCTGTAGTTGATCATCTGAACAAAACCTCTACTCAAATATCCATTTTATCACTGGTCCAAAACTCTGAGACACATAGGAATGCCCTGATAAAGGTGTTGAATGAAGCCTATGTACCCAATAACATCACCAGTAGAGAAATGGCCAACATCTTAGGGCAAGTGTTGGAAAGCCACAAAATCACTTTTCATAAAGACGAGCTGCCACCAGAAGGACTAAGTCACAATAGGGCACTACATATCAGAATGCTGTTTGAGGACAAATTCATTGCCAGAGTCTTGATAGATGGGGGTTAGAGTATCAACATATATTCACTAACTACTCTAAAAAGATTGAGTAATGGCCTGCACGAGATATGGGCAGGAAGTACGAATATGAAAGCATTTGATGGTCTCAAAAGGCCACAATTGGGGAGACCAACCTCAGCCTACAGATGGGCCCAACATGGTTTCATATTGAGTTTCAAGTGTTGGACATATCCGCTACCTACAACCTATTGTTGGGACGACCTTGGATACATGCCGCTGGGGCCGTAACTTCTACTCTACATCAGGACGTGATGTTTGAGTGGAACCATTAGGAAGTGATCATCCATGGAGACAAAAGTAATCCCATTTATACCAATCAGATTGTTCCGGGCATCGAGAATAAAAGGAAGTTGGGTGGAGAAACATACCATCGCATCGAGCACGTCAACGCAATTGAGAAAGACAAATGGTGGAGAAGTAAGATATAAAGCATACTGTCATGGACAGGGTATGAACCCGGCAAGGGTCTCGGCAAGAATCTCCGCGGGATCACCAAACTGGTACAGCTAAAGTGTCATGGCACAACTTTTGGGCTCGGGTATCAATGCACCTGACAAGAGTGTCAGAATTGGTTGCCACCATGGCATGGTCCTTATTACCCTCTAGAATAACCAGTACCACATTTGCACCAGTCATTTCATCAAGCTGACATAACGTGGGGGTCCAAAAAAGATGAAGTTTTAGCTGGCATAAGGAATTTGTTTCTGGATGATGAAGACACGGATTGTAGTGCGATAGTTGAGGAGGACGAGGAGGAAAACCTTATTATTCAGACCATGGAGAAGGGAGCCATTCTCAAGAACTGGACTGCTGCACCATCAAGAGCCCGTCGAGTTCCTGGGTAGCCTGGTAATTAGCATCATTTATTTTTGAAAGCAATTTTATGAGCATCTAAGACATTTTCAATATTGTGTTTTAAGCATATTTTGTTTTGAAATAATTGCACGAGTCATCGAGCCGTACTTGTTTGACATTTTCAAGATTTATCTAATGCATTGTCATTTTCTGTATTTATTATTATTCTTTACATTTTTTCGACATCATTATTACCACTTATCCCAATGAACCTGCTACTGTGACATGTAATGAGACAACGCAACGTAAGGATACTGATTCAGAGGATCTGGAAGAGGATGTAATACCTGAGGAAATTGTCAGAGAAGTGGAAAATTTTGAAAACAAGCCTAAGTCTAATTTGGATGAGACTGAAACAGTTAATTTGGGAGACTCCGAAATAGTCAAGGAAACGTGTGTAAGCATTCACCTATCACCGTCAGAGAAGGAAGAGTACATCCAGTTCCTAAAAGAGTATGAAGACATCTTTGCATGGTCTTACGATGATATGACCGGTATGAGCACATCCATAGTGGCTCACAAGTTACCCATCAACCTAAGGTGTCTACTAGTGAAACAAAAGCTCAGAAAATTCAAGCCAGATATAAGTTTGAAAATAAAAGAGGAAGTCACCAAGCAAATCAAAGCCAAGGTTCTCAGAGTGGTTGAATATCCAACTTGGTTGGCTAACATTGTGCTAGTTCCAAAAAAAGATGGGAAGGTCAGAGTATGTGTCGTCTATTAGGATTGAAACAGAGCAAGTCGCAAAGATGATTTCCCTTTGCCCAGTACACACATATTGATTGACAATTGTGCCAATCATGAACTTCAATCCTTTGTGGATTGCTTCGCGGGATATCATTCGATCTGGATGGATGAAGGGGATGCCGAAAAGACAGCCTTTATTACACCACGGGAAGTATATTGTTATAAAATGATGTCGTTTGGCCTAAAGAATGCTGGAGCCACTTATATGAGGGCCATGACAACCATTTTCCGTGACATGATACACAAGAAGATAGAGGTGTACGTGGACGACATCATCATCAAATCTAAAAAGGGTACAGATCACATAGTGGATTTGAGGAAATTTTTTGATCGACTTCGAAGGTTCAACCTGAAACTGAACCCAGCAAAGTGTGCCTTCAAAGTCCCTGCTGGAAAACTGCTAGGGTTCATTGTCAGCCACCGAGGAATTGAGCTAGACCCGTCAAAGGTCAAGGCTATCCAAACTTTTCCACCTCCGAAGAACAAGAAAGATGTGATGAGTTTCTTAGGGCGTCTCAATTACATCAGCCGTTTCATAGCACAATCAACTGTGATCTGTAAACTGATTTTCAAAATGTTGAAGAAAGACACTGTAACAAGTTGGACTGAAGAGTGCCAGAAAGCCTTTGACAAGATCAAGGAATATTTATCCAAACAACCTGTTCTGGTCCCACCGAAACCTGGGAGAACTCTGCTACTCTATTTTTTTGTACTAGATGGGGCTTTCGGTTGTGTCTTAGGACAACACGATGAGACGGGAAGAAAGGAGCAGGTCATATACTATCTAAGTAAGAAGTTCACACCCTACGAAGCACGGTATTCTTTGTTGGAACGCACCTATTGTGCTTTGACATGGATAGCTCA
This sequence comes from Nicotiana otophora, assembly GCA_000715115.1. Lineage (NCBI taxonomy): Eukaryota > Viridiplantae > Streptophyta > Magnoliopsida > Solanales > Solanaceae > Nicotiana > Nicotiana otophora. The sequence continues at coordinate 14,463 of AWOL01S0049834.1, forward strand.
AACGCTGAGGCACTACTTTTGTGCCTACACCACATATCTAATATCAAGGATGAATCCGCTAAAATACATCTTCCAGAAACCCATGCCTACGGGAAAGTTAGCAAAATGGCAGATACTACTGAGTGAGTTCGACATTATCTATGTAACTCAGAAGGCGGTCAAAGGGCAAGCATTGGCTGATCATCTGGCAGAAAATCCTGTAGACGGAGAGTACGAGCCACTGAAAACGTATTTTCCCAGCGAAGAGGTATCATTCATAGAAGAAGATATCATCGAAGCCTATGATGGTTGGAGAATGTTCTTCGATGTGGATTAGAATTTCAAAGAAGTGGGTATTGGAGCAGTTTTAGTGTCAGAAACGGGTCAACACTATCCAGTATCTGCAAAACTCAAGTATCCATATACCAACAATATGGAAAAATATGAGGCTTACATCTTAGGATTCAGGTTAGCCATTTACATGAACGTTCATGAGTTGCTGGTGATTAGAAATTCCGATCTCTTTGTACATCAGGTTTTAGGAGAGTGGTCACGAAGAACACTAAGATATTACCATATTTGTACTGTGTACAAGAGTTGATGAAGAGATTCACAAAAATAGAGTTCAAACATGTTCCGAGAATCCAAAATGAGTTCGCAGACGCATTGGCCACTTTATCTTCCATGATACAACACGTAAACAAGAATTTCATCGATCATATCCTAGTAGGGATTCATAATCAGCCAGCTTATTGTGCTCATGTTGAAGAGGAAATGGATGGAAATCCAAGGTTCCACGACATCAAAGAATATTTGGCAAAAGAGAGTACCCGGAGCACGCAAATCATACTCAGAAATGCACACTTCGAAGATTATCCAACCACTTCTTCCAAAGCGGAGGAATTCTATACAGAAGAACTCCAGATCTAGGATTATTACGGTGTGTCAACGCCAAGGAAGCATCCAAATTTCTCGAAGAGATACATGCCGGAACTTGAGGACCGCACATGAATGGATTTGTCTTAGCTAAGAAGATATTAAGAGCAGGATATTTTTGGATGACTATGGAAACAGACTGCATCGGGTATGTCCAAAGGTGTCATCAATGCCAAGTACATGCTGATATGATACGAGTGCCACCCAATGAACTCAATGCAACAAGTAAACCTTGGCCTTTCTCCGCTTGGGGGATGGATGTCATCGGTCCAATCGAACCCGCCGCTTCAAATTGGCATAAGTTCATTCTAGTAGCCATAGACTATTTCACGAAATGGGTTAAAGCCGCATCTTACAAGGCTGTAACTAAGAAGGTCATCACAGATTTTGTTAGGGATCGTATTGTTTGTCAGTTTGGGGTGCCAGAATCAATCGTCACCGACAATTCCGCCAACCTTAACAGTGATTTGATGAGATCCATATGTGAAACCTTCAAGATCAAGCATTAGAATTCCACAGCATATAGGCCGCAAATGAATGGAGCTATAGAAGCCACTAATAAGAACATGAAGAAGATATTAAGGAAGATGGTAGATAATCACAAACAATGGCACGAGAAGCTACCATTTTCCCTACTTGGATATCATACCATGGTTCGCACATCAACCGGGGCAACTCCTTATTTGCTGGTCTATGGTACTGAAGTCGTTATTCCGCAAAAGTAAAAATTCCTTCTTTGAGAATCATACAAGAGGCTGAACTTAGTGATGCAGAATGGATACAAAGTCGCTATGAACAACTGGCTCTCATTGATGGGAAAAGAATGAATGTGGTATGTCACGATCAACTCTATTGGAACAGAATGTCCAGAGCTTTCAACAAAAGGGTCAGGCCTAGACAATTTATACCGGGGCAGTTAGTGCTAAAGAGGATCTTCCTGCATCAAGATGAAGCCAAAGGGAAATTTTCACCCAATTGGCAAGGGCCCTACATGGTTCACAGAGTATTAACAGGAGGAGCACTCATACTTGTAGAAATGGACGGAGAAATTTGACCAAAACCTATCAACTCAGACGCAGTCAAGCGATACTATATTTAGGATTGTTTACATTTTTTCATCTGAATTAACTGAAATATGCTTGACTTGATTCCCGTTTAAGAGGGGATACGTAGGCAGCCCTATGGGTTCGGTCACATCTTAATAAAATCTTCATTTTTCCATGATCAGAAAACTGGGGCAGAATTTTGAGGAGGATCCTCAAAATTCTAAAGCAAATTCAGCCGACATCGTCATACACAGAACAGCCAAAGTATTGCATTTAAACCGGAGCAGAATTTTGAGGGGAACCCTAAACATTCTGAAGCAAGGAGGTCGCAATGTCTCTAAAATAATGTCAGAGTTACAGGTTCATCTAAATTATTTGAAATCGCATACTACTACATTTCAAATAACTATATTTATCAAATGCACGCATATTTTTTGAAAACTTTATTTCTATGACAGCCAGATGCTACCCAGGTAACTCAAACAGGAACTCAAGACAGGAGCAAAGGCAAAACAGAAGACAAAAGCGCAAACCAACCTTCCCCCACAAAACTCACGATTGTTCTTTAGATGCAGGCACGATAAGACAACAATACCCGCAGATACATCGAATCACTAACTTCATGACGACAAGTTACCAAACGCAAATACTTCCAGCTAAGAAATATTTTACTTTCTCACTGTCACGCATTGTTTTTATTGCATAAGGCTAAGCACTGCCTTTCTTTGCATGAGACTAAGAAATCGTCTCCTATTTGCATGAGGTTAAGCATTGCCTCCCTAATTACATAAGGCTAAGCATTGCCTTTTTTGCATGAGACTAAGCATTGTCTCCTATTTACATGAGGCTAAGCATTGCCTCATTAACTGCATAAGGCTAAGCACTGCCTTTCTTTGCATGAGACTAGCATTGTCTCTTATTTGCATGAGGCTACGCACTGCCTCCATTATTGCATAAGGCTAAGCACTGCCTTTCTTTGCATGAGACTAATCATTGACTCCTATTTGCATGAAGCTAAGCATTGCCTCCTTAACTACATAAGGCTAAGCAATGCCTTTCTTTGCATGAGACTAAGCATTGTCTCTTATTTGCATGAGGCTACGCACTGCCTCCATTATTGCATAAGGCTAAGCACTGCCTTTCTTTGCATGAGACTAAGCATCGTCTCTTATTTGCATGAGGCTAAGCATTGCCTCCCTAATTGCATAAGGCTAAGCGTTGCCTTTTACGCATGAGACTAAGAATTGTCTCTTATTTGCATGAGGCTAAGCATTACCTCCTTAACTGCATAAGGCTAAGCACTGGCTTTCTTTGCATCATCTCCTATTTGCATGAAGCTAAGCCCTGCCTCTCTATTTGCATGAGGCTAAGCCCTGCCTCCTTAACTGCATAAGGCTAAGCATTGCCTTTCCTGTATGAAGCTAAGCACCGCTCCCTTACTTGCATGAGACTAAGAATTGTCTCCTCTTCCTGCATGAGGCTAAGCATTGCCTCCCTAATTCCACAAGGCTAAGCACTGCCTTTTCCTCATGATTAAATACTATCTCCATTACGCTATCTAAGACCTAGCACTATCCTCTACTCACCTAGGTCTAAGCACTGCCCTCATCTTACACAAGACGAAGCCTTGTCTTGTCTCATTTCGCATATGACCAAGCATCATATCTTTACATTTCATGGGCTGAAACATCGCTAGTTTGTCCAAAGACGTCATAGTCCGAAGGCATCATCCTCATAGCTGGGAAACACCATTCCATGGCCTGCGAATCTCTCAAAAGTGCACATCATTATTCAAAGGTGTCATAGTCCAGAGGCACCATCCTCATGGCCCGAGGACATAATTTCATGGCGTGCGAATCCCTTATCACATGATTCATGGCCCAGGACATCATGGTCTAAGGACACCATCTTCACCGTCCAAAGACAACCCTCATGGTCCGAAGGGAATCTACATCATGTTTAAATTCTCGCAATAATCCATATATACTTGCAGGCATTGTGTTTGATGTTTTGCAGGTAATCCAGGAAATAACTGTTCTCTTAATGGGAGCAATCTTCACTTCGATTTCCATTCAATGCTCACATCCTGCAATTATTTCAAACATAACTGACAACCATCAATTACCCGCCTTTTACTCTATGACCGTTCAGATATTGGCTCAGTGATACATCCAAAACGTTTCAAATTTGCATTCATGACTTCGCATAAATTCATCCGATACTATCCCACCCAAAGGAACCCTTTCCGAAACATACGACCATTCCTATAACAACTCCATCGGTTTCGTTCACCGTTGGATCCAGAACTACACATGTCCTGATTCCCGTAGCACCAGGGATATGTAGGCAACCCAGGAACCAGGGTTCGGCCCCCATTTTTCAAATCACAAATTCGGCCAAAATTGGTCATTATTTTCTTTACCTGACAACTCTTTCATCATTCCCGAGTAAAGAGGGGCAGCTATTGATACCCAATTTTGCCCTCATATTTTTGCAAATAAGAGTATATACTTTCAAAACATTAACTTGTATCATTATTAAATTTACAAGATTTATACAAGCATCGTCTATAATTTTCTCTAATTTTTAGAGGTTTTAAATTGATTCTTTGTATTTAAATTGCTTGAATAATTATTAATTATTCCTTCAAATTATTTTGTAATGACTCAATTACCTAAATCCTTATTTTTCATCTATAATATTTGCTTCAGGTATTTTATTCTATTTTGTTTTATAATTACGTTAGTATTTTCAGGCTATTTGCACAATCTCGCAATAATAGCCTATATTTTACAATTATATTGCATTTATCATTTTATTCAAGGTCAAAATAATATCTTACATTTTTATAATCTTATACTATTGTTTTAAGGTATTAGTTTTCCTAAACGACATTTTTTTAATTTATTTAACTATTTTATTAAAATAGTTTTTCCTTAATTTCTTATTTAAAGGCTGGCCCAAAGTTTTGAGCCAATATTCGGACCAAACAAGCCCCAAATCTTTGGACCAACCCACCAAAGCCCAATCCAAATGACCCATGTAATTAACCCGTTCGATACCCGCTCCAAACAACCCGCCCCGCTTATCCCTTAATCTCGACCGTTGATCTTTCAAGATCAACGATCTACAATCACCCCACCCTTTTTAATAACCCTAGACCTGAAACCCTAACCTATTCCCCTCTAACCCACCGCCCCTAAACTCTCTATAAGGACCCATAAAAATTTAAACCAAAAACTCGGGGTTTCGTGGTGCCAAAATAGATTCTTGCGTTATTATAGTAGAAATTCCTTGCGGCGAGCTTGCTCACCGTGGTTCGGACTTTTTGGATTGAACAGTACCCCACATACTTAGAGGAATATGTTTCATAGAAGGACGCATTTCTGCGGCCCATTATGTGGCCGCATAATCACTCTGCGGACCGCATAATGGCAAGCAGAGTGAAGTCATACGCTGGCCAATTTGAGGTCAGCTTTGCGGTCGATTATGCGACCGCTATATCGATCGCATAATCCCTCTTTAGGTTTCGCGGAGGGAGTTCTGCGGTGCATTATGCGACCGCAGAATGAGTATGTGGACCGCATACTGGTCGTATACCTGGGGCGTAAGTTCGGGCCCCTGAGGGCCATTTCTGCGATCACTTTGCGGACCGCATAACTGTTATGCGGTCGCATATGCGACCGCAGACCTGTGTCAGGGCACCCACTTTCTTAATTTAAAACCCGACCCCCATTCCGTTAAAACACCCCTTTAGTCCATTTTGAAGATCATTTTTCATATTTCTAGTGAGAGAGAGAGAGAGAGGGTTCTAGAGAGAGGGGCCTAATTTTCATCAATTAATCTTCAACCATCACTCAAAGCTTGGAAATACTCAAGTAGAGCACCAAATTCTTCATCCAAAAAGCTAAGATTTCATCACCCCGGCTCTTAATTTCAAACATAGCTATAATGGGGTACTAGGGTAATACTTCATGAGTATGAGAGTGGTTCATCTTGCATGCATGTGATAAAGAGTGTGGGAAAAATAAAAAAGTAAGCTAGAACTATGAACATTTTCCTAATTTTGGGTTCAATTTGTATATTGCAAAAATGGATTGAAGTTTCTAAGGGTTCCGGATAATTGTAGAGTTTAAAGAAGCGCAATTGAGGTATGTATGGCTAACTCTTTTCTTCTTAGAATAAAACTCCTGGTGTCCGAATAATTGGTGTAAGTTCCAACTTGATCATACTAGAATTGTTTGCCTTAGTGTGTTGGGTTGAAAGATTCATGTACCCTAATTGTTTTAGATAGTTACCATGTCATCATGCTATTTGAGAATGAAATCATGATTTTCCAAGCTCCTTCCCTTATGTGTGAAATATCTTATGTGATGGTACTTATCAACATGAATGATGATGTTAGTTGAACGAATACAAAGGGAAAGACTTGAATTGTAAAATGTTACCAAGTGCTAAGAACTACTTAATAAATGAGGCTGTTTGTGCCATGTAACGAAAGATGGGAAAGATTTGTGAATTGAGTGAACAATTGAAAGAGGATATGTCTCAAGTGAGATGGCTTAGCCGATCGGGCCAAGATCGGATGCCATGCTGTACACATGGTGGAATTTGTATTGGAATCATTGATTTACAATGTGGATATGGATATGTCTCACTTGAGATGGCTTAGCCGGTCGGGCCGAGACCGGACTCCGTGTAAAAACTCGGTGGCATTGTGAGTTGTGGCTTTGGCAATAAAGATTATTAATCTAAAAAGAAGGAAAGATTGAATTGGAAACTATGTGACCCTGACTTGGTATTTTTCTTTGTATTTCTATGAGACTCTTATTGATTATGATAACTGCCTTCTCTTTGTTTCACTGTTCATTCTACTGAGATTGGGGTTTGCCTTACATACTAGTACTATTCCACAATACTAATGTCCCTTTTGCTGGAGGCGCTACATCTTTGAATGGATGTAGGTGGTTCCATCACAGATAGTGCCGATCGCAGATAGGTGGTGCTCTCTTTCTCTCCTCACAGCAGTCTTGGTGAGCCCCATTTCTCCCAGGGGTCATGTAGTCCTCCTTTTGTATAAGTTTTTATATTTTGAGGTATAGCCGGGGCCTTGTTGCCGGCATTGTCATGTTGCTCTTTTGTACCTTTAGAGGCTCCATAGACGTTTATGTGGGTCATGTATGTATGTTGGGGTAGTCATTGGATTGAGTTGTATTTTGGGAACTCAACTATGGCACAATGTATATAAGGAAAAATGAACTAGCAACGTTTATATATTTTTATAATTGATCTCTCCCCTATTTTACAAATGGTGATGCGATCCAGTTTTGGATTACAAATGAGTCGGGTAGTAAAGGTTTAATAGGCTTTCTTGATCGGGTTCACTCGGTTGAGCGTCAGGCGTGCTCCCCGAGGTTGGGGCGTGACACGCTCTTAACCTCCCCTTCTCTCTTTTGAAGAACCCTAGCTGCCTCCCCTTAATTCCCTCTCCTAATCCCACTGATAATGGGATTCGACCATTATTTTCTTACCAAGTTTGAAGCCCTTTGGTACTGGTCGTCCGTTTGTGGTGTTACTTAGGTGCTTGCCTAAGTTTGGAAAGAAAGACCTCCTGAGATGGAACCAAAGTTGTTTGAACCTTAGATTCTGATCATTGTTCCGTCTATATACATTCACGGCAAGACGATATGAAGCCGATTCACCAAAACCTTTGGTCAATTCCTTGATTTCTGTCAAATTACGGTTCGAAATTTTATACTTTTCCTTTTACCCGTTCTATTACTGATAGCATACGGCACTTTCTTTCCATATTTATGTTTGATTGATTGTTTTCCTTGTTTGTTTGCTTGATTCCTACTACTATATAAACCCC